>JAJPUD010017668.1:0-10497 GCA_023553655.1 Myrmecobius fasciatus
AAGGATCCCTCAATCTTTCCATGAAAGGACCCCTCCATCTCATTTTTCCCTGGCTTCTCCAGCTGCGACAGGCTCAGCGGCTGAGCACGAGATCCTGATGGATGGATAGTGGCCGAGTTCACACTGGCTCTCTCGAACCTCCAGGGATAAGCAGCACTCACTGCCTAGAAAGCCAACTGGGACAGTAACTGCAGCTTTCCTTCCTAAGGAGACACTAACAACTTCTATTCTGTCCCTGGATGTGGCTTGGGAATGGGCTGCATGAATAACTTGGGTGAATTTCCATTTTCCCCGAGTTAGGTGCTTTTAATGTCACGCTCTCTGCAGGGTATATGCCCTCAGGCTCCCAGCTGGATGCAGAGAGCTCAACATCCTTGTAAGGAGAAATCCAGGATGCTTGCTCTTGTTCCTCAAACCTCCTCGGCCCCCTCCCCCTCTGCCACGTGCCTGGGGGCTTCCTGCAGCCTCAGTTCCAAGGGCTCCTAATCAAATCGTGTATACAGTGGATACTAATGTCTGCGTTGAGGGTCCACGCATGAGTAAATCCCTGCATGAAGCAGGATCTCCCCTTCTCATCTCTCCTGAGAACTTCCACCCTGAGCCAGCAAGCTGGTTATGTGCAGGCCCGTGCCAGTGGACAGCAGCCACACTCCCAGACCCCCTCTGGGATCTCTCCAGGCTGCCAAGGTCACAGACAAGGCTGAGAGCAACAGACCCCTGGTTCTCAGTAATATCGAATACTGAAGACCATTGACATTTGTCTCGTCCCTTCACAAGCCACCACTCGCTTCCTCCGAGGAATAGCCAGGGATTACCAGCTGGGCAATCCGCAGGAGCTAAGAGTGCTCCCACTCTGGGAAATGGGCCCAGAGAATAGGAGCAACACAGAGAGGTCTGTGGCAGATGAAGCTGCACTTATAAGGTGGCCATGATGAGAAGGGGAAGGGAAATCAAGCTGCTTCAGCTCCTGATCAGTGCCAGTCTGAGGTCTCAGACTGGGCAAGATTCAGGAGCTCTGTCCATGGTGCTGAAGAGTGCAAGGGCAACAGGGACGAGGAACTTTAAGGTGGGCAGATATCCAGCTCACTAGGAAATTGTTGGTCCTGATGCCCCCTGGCAGAGGGGGGTAGACCCAGATGCCATCTTCTCTCTGGACTGAGGAGGGAACAGAATGAGGGGCACAGCAGGGCACTCATTGTCAAGCGGCTGTGATTTTCTTAAAGAAGAAGTGTCTTTTAGGAGGTGGGCATTATACCCGATGGATTCAACTAAAACACAGTTCCAGCTAGGGAACCACAAAGAGTCAGCAAACAAGCGATGCATTTTCTTTGGTCGTCAGCTGATAAAACAAGACATCAAGCTCCGAGGTGTCTGTCAAGCATCCCTGACCCCCGGGCCATCCATCTGGCAGAGTCCTGCTTGAGCTCTTCCACTCACCAGGGTTCAAAGTACGTACGAGAAAGGGAGTTCCCAGATCAGGAACTCTTTCCAAGGCTGCAGAAGATGGGAGAGAAGGACTGAGGGAGGGCTTTGTCTGAGTGTGAGCTCAGAGCCAGGGCAGCAAGGCAAGTTTAAATGAGCCCCTTGGAGTGAAACCCTAGTACTGGCTTCCCAGACAAGGAGAAAGAAGAGCAATGGTCTCTTCTGAAGTTTAGGAAAGATGCTCTGTGGGTAAGAAAAGTATAGGTAGGAAGGCAGAGAAAAGGAAGAGATGATGAAAGGAGGAGAGACAGACAGATGGACAAAGGCAGACGCAGAGCCGGGGAGACTGAGGGTGGGCAGCTGGCCCAGCAGAAATCCATATCCTCCTAAAGTGTTTGTGCTCTAGGAAGGAGAAGAAAAAGCAAAATCCTTAGCTGGGACACACAAGTGTGTGATTCCTGGTGGAAGGGGAGATTTTCCTTCCATGAAATATGTATGTAAATGCACATGTGTCCACATGGAGTCTTTATCTACCCGTGTGCATGTGTTATAGTAAACACAGAGAATGTCTCCAGACTCTTAATACGCTTGCGCACCGTTGGAGCGAGCTTTACGTCCCAAACTGCTCTAAGACTTTTGGGACAGACCCGCTGATGTACGTCATGTGACACAGCCAAACCCTCACCCCCCCCCAATGAATCAGTTATAAAACGTGTCCCAATCATCAGAGAAATTCCCCCTTCGGCCAACCAAAATACGTCACAAATACAACTTTTCTGCTTCTTAAAGACAAAGACCTGAGATGGGGGAGATGGGGGAGAAGGAGAAAGTCCCCAAAAGAAGCATAGAAGGTTCTGAGGACGAGGGGGGTCCAGGTGAGGTATGGCGGATATGGTGTGTGTGGTGGGCGTGGTGAGTGGGCAGTGATGCACTGTGGCGGGCTAGTGTAGATTAGGGAGGGCGGCGTGTTTTGCTGGTTGGGTTGGGTGGGCCGGGCTCTGGGGGAGTCCGGGGGGCCGCCACTCACATTCTGGTGCTCCCGGTCTTGTTGATGATGACCGATTTGCCGGTTTGGTCCACGTTGTGATCCATCCCAAAGTACGCAGCCACGCGGTGCACCAGCATCCTCTGGTAGGACGACATCTGAGGAAACTTCTTGTAGTGATTCCTGCAGCAGCAAAGCAGGCAAGCAAAGCTGAGTGCAGCAGGAAGCGGGGTCCGCCCAGCACCCCCGGGGAGAAGGGGCCCGTCTTCTGCTTGTCACATGGTGGGTGGCCCCCAGCCAGACCCAGAACCCATTGCTGTCTCGGCGTCTGACCTTCCCGAGTCCCCTCCTCCCCTAAGTCCGTTCCCCCCACCCTGGATCTGTCTGCCCCCCTTGCACCAGGGGCAGGAGAGTTCACATACTTGTCGTCGCTGATGAAGTCCATGATTTCTTGTTCCATTTTCAAGAGTATCATCCTGTCCCTGAAAAAGCAATTGGGGACACTGTCCTTTGTGCTGGATTTTCAGCTCGGCCCGCCAGCGCTGGGAGATGTCCCCTGCCATCTCTCATCTCCTGCTCACATGGCGCCCGAGTGGACATCGGGCACCTCAGTGTCCTTAGGAGAGTCTGCGCTCCCTAACTCACGGACTGAAGGAAGAGGCTCCATGTGCCTGGAGGGGACATATGGCTCCCCACGGGAGAGTTAAAAATATTGCCGAGAAACCTTCTGATGTCACCAGGCCCCAGGCACCCACACATGCCTACTGGAAGCAGATGGCAGCGTGGCACTAGGACGATACCCACTCCTCCCTTGGCACCCCCTCCTTTTGCCAGGGTGTCCAGGTCTGTGGCCAGTTGGACCTTTTCGGGGGCCTGACAGAGCTCAGGGCAACAAGCAGCTCCTTCAACAGGGAAGGAACATGGGAGAATGTCACTATGAACAACGGGAAAGGATGGGGCACAAAGGAAACTGGGGGAGATCAGGGGGAGTCTTGGGGCCCCCCAACCTGAGGCGCTTTGAATCCCCTGCAAAGTTGGCCCCAATCTCACAGAGCAGGGCCGAAGCCCCCTCTGCAGCCACTCTGAAGCCTTGGTGAGTCAGGTCTTACCTGGGGTTGCTCTTCAAGGTGCTGACCAGGAACTCGTGCAAGTCGATGCCCGTGGAGTCTGTGTACTCCTGGCTGCAATCTGCAACAAAGGGGGACAGCTGAGGGCCAGCCCAGGGCCAGCCCTGCTCCTCTTCCCAGCTGCAGGGGGTGGGCTCAGGGTGACTCCCAGGGCTCAGAATTGCCCAGCCCTCTCCAAGGTCAAGGACAGCGGGACCGTGCCCTGGGCAGTTCTCCCCTGCAAGAGTAACCGGCCTCTGCAGGAGGCGGGCACGGGCACCAAGCAGCCCTGGGGTTCTGGGGGGCCACTGACTTTGGGCCGGGCTTTAGGCTACAGGGGAGCCTGGGCAGGCTCTCTGGGTGATGCTGACCAAGATCTCTGGCCTCAGGCAGTCTCCAAACCTTTGGGCTCCTTTTCATTTCTGTGCACCTTGTTTCACACAGATGCTCTGCCCAGATGTGGGCAAGGGGGCAGGGTGGATACACTGAGCTCTGAACCCTGCCTCTCTGCCCTAGTAGGGCCAGGCACCGTGCCCGTATGTATATCCATGGGGCAAGACAGCCAGCTCGCCCCCTTGCTTGGCATTGCCCCGTGGAAGTACCCAATGTGGTCTGCTCTGCAGCAGAGCCCTGGGAGGGAGAGGGGCATTTGTGCCAGACAGTTCATTAGCTCTCACCACAACGCTGTGGGGCATTCAGAATTCTGCCTAATGGCTGAGCCTAGCTCAGGATCTCCACTCTCGCCCCCCCACTCTCGCCCCCCCCCAGGGGTCCCCTCTTAGAGGCCCCTCCTTCACCTTCTCTTCTTTAGGGAGCCCAGAACTCTTTCTGGGGCTGCTCTCTAGGTGCCCCCATCTCCGTCTCTGCAAAGCATCCCCATAGGAGCGTACTGGCTTGGCCCTCACCTGGCCTCGGCCCTCACCTGGGCTCGCCCCGGCCTTTTAGCAGAGAGCCGTCTTGGTGCTAAAATGTCTGGGACCCCCAAGGGGGCACACAGCCGTCCTCAGTGCTCCCGAGCTTCCCTTTGCCCACACCTTCCACGCCCTTGCCACTGTTTTCTGACCACCTGCTGGGGGGGGTCGCTCCTCTGACCACCAAAGTGGATGCCCCGGAAGCCCTTTCACACTCACCTTTGGACAGCACTCGGACCCTGGACTTGTCCCAGGCTTTCTCCCGCTCCTTGTGCTTCTCCTTCTCTCTCTCCCTTTCAGAGTCCTCTTTCCTCGACTTCTCATCCTCCTGCAGGCTGGGAAGCCTGGAAAGCTGCAAATGAACCGATTCCTGTTGGAAAAGAGAAAATCCGGGTTCAGGCCCAGAGCCACCGTGTCCCCTCAGCGTCCATTTTGCACAGGACTCGTCAAAGCCAGAAAGCCGGACCCTCAGAGTGACTTTTTACAATAAAATAATCTAGCCCTGCCATCCAAATGCCCGGCCCTCGGAGAGGCTGCCGCTCTGCAGTCAGTGGAGAAGGGCCCTGGCTGCTGCCCTTCCTCCAGCCTGGCCCCTGCGCTGCGCCGGGGACCAGCCTTCCTGCCCACTCCCCCCGCTCCCAAGCCAAGCGCGCTTTGCAGCCTTATTTTTATCTGTAGAAGAAAAGCGCCTGAGTCAGAAAGTGTGCGCACATGCCCGCTGACGTCATTTCAGGTAATGGCTCCCCAGCTCTACTGTAGAGGGAGGAGTTGGCGGCCAAACTGTCCCCAGCCAGCTGGACCCAGACAGACACACACACACACACAGACAGACAGACACAGAGCATGGACAGAGAGCCAGTCAGCCATAAACCGGCAGACACAGACAGACAGACAGACAAAGAGCATGGACAGCCAGTCTGACAGACACGGACAGAGCCAGTCAGCCATAAACAGGCAGACACAGACAGACAGACAGACAGACAGACAAAGTGCATGAACAGGCAGATAGACATAGCCAGTCAGACAGACATGGACAGACAGACAGCATGGACAGAGAGCCAGTCAGCCATAAACAGGCAGACGGACAGCATAGACAGCCATCCAGATGTAGGCAGACAGACGTTCAGACATAGCCAGCCTAAATTGTGGAGGCAGACACCTGTGAGAACATTGCGGCTCTGTGGCTCCCTGGGCCTGACTCCGTTATTCACTCTGTAAAGGGAAGGCTCTCACACGGTACTCGGAGAGTCTTGCTCTGTTCTAACTCTGGTGGGCGGCCCTAGATTGCTCGGTTCCCATCCACTTCTGGGGGCTCTGGGCTTTCATGTAGCCTGGCCAGCAGCTCTGGCCAAGCCTCTTTCCCTACCCTGCAGGCCCAGAGAAGTCCCGGGCTCTAGCACCCTCCTGGCAGGGGCATCTCAGAAGGCATCTTGGGCTGGGCTGCCCCTTGCCCATGACCATCCCACTTTAAAATGGCTGTTGCCTTGGCATTCAGACCCGCTTGGCCAGTGGCTTGGGGGCCGTTGCCTCGAGTTGAAAGAGTGAGGGATCTACTTTGGTGCAAAACCAGACAGGGCCTGAAAGCATGACACGGAACAGGGCAGAGGAAGAGCAAAGTTTGTGGCCGTGGGCACAGTGACAACAGGGAGGCCGAACAGAGCCAGCTCGCGGGCAAAGGCCACCGGCCTCTCCCAGGGACGCTTGCCCAAGGACTCCTCCGTCAAGCGGGAGGCTTTGGGATGCTCCCGCCAAACCGAACTCTGACAGCAGAATCGTTCTGGAGCCGGGGGTCCAAAAAGAAACCACTGAGAGGTTCTTGGATGGGAGGGGGAGGGCTGACATGAAGTCAAACCCCGCCAGAAAGAAGCGTGGCTACAAAGAGAGGTCCTTACGTAAAAGGGCCTCTCCGCCTGGGTCACGGCTCCTCTCTGCCTTTGTCCTGGGCCTGGGCGAGCCCTCCAGGGGCTGCTGATGCGGGCCGAGCTAGCCCACGAGAAACCGCTGGGGCACCTCTAGGGGACGGGGGGAAGTCTGCTTTCCCTGGCTGCAAAAACAGCCCCGGAGCTCCCGGCCGCCCCACAGGTCCTGCGGCAGGGGCTTCCAAAGGCATGGATCCCCTTCCCTCAGGAGCATGGGAGACAGGGGACGAGGGGGCGGTCCTTGGCAATGCCTCTTTCACAGCCAGAAGCCGAAGGAGCTGTCCACCCTCCGGGTGCTTAAATCTCATGGCAGGGGCTTGGGGACGAAACCAGGGATGGGGCGCGCCCCCCGGGGCTGCTGTTCCCATGGGCCACTTGGAGCCGACACCTCATTTCCCTACAGACAGACACAGAGACGGGCAGCTGGCGTGGGACGGACAGACAAAGGGGCTGGAGGGTGGGGTGGTAAGAAAGGGTCTGGGCTGAGTTGAATACTGATTTTTATTGATTTCCTCAATAGTAAAATACATGTGTGAAGGGTTACATTGATACAGGGTCATTATGTCCACCAAGACTCATAGAAAATCCAGGGTGCAATAATACACTGGGAGGCCAACGGCATCGTCGCGCCCGCAGCGAGCTTCCTTTCACCAAGGGCAGACTGGGAGATCAAATCGGGGGCAGAGACCAAGTATGGGCATCGGGCGGCCACTGTGCCAGCCATTCTTTGCATCGTCCCAGCAGGGAACCGCCTCTGCCACTGAGGTCTTAGGCTTTGTGAATGACTCCATGGAGGGGCTGCGCCTGCCTCTTCTGCCCAGCCCCGGAGATGAGGCTCCCGCTCCACCTGCCCCCCCTCTTCCCCAGCCGGTCAAGAAGACTCCGGCCTGTCCTACCAAGCCGGGGGGGGCTAGCTGAAGCCAAAAGAGCACCATTCGTGACTGGGTTTCCTTGCCTGTTGTACAGCAGAAATCGGCTTCGGGGTCCAGAGTGGGATGGGATGGGATGGGATGGGGGAGCTTTTAAAGGAAAACAAATCCAACCGAGGGTTTCTTCTGAGTGGCCTGTACAACCACAGGGAGAGGGAGCCTCCAGACAGAGCAGATAGACAAGGCGTCCATTTCTCCTCTGGCTGGCTGGGGGGGGGGACCCCAAACTCTGCCGATTTTAATGGAGCTTAAAACACATTGATAGCCACCCGCCATTCACTTTCCATCCCCGATAAGCTGTGATCCTCCCCGTGGGTCTCCATCAAAACCAAAAAGCACAAATAAAACGTGGACCTGAAAACACAGGTGGTTCTCAAAGCTCACATTTGGAAACAGAGAGATGACACCGGAAAGGTGTCCTGTCCATCTCCTGACTGTCTGAGGACAGGGAAAGCCAAGGAGGCTGGGAAAGGGCCAGCCCCTGAGCCAGAGCTGGCAGGAAGGTAAGGAAAGCTTTTTTTTTTTTTTTTTTTTTTTTTTTTTTGGTCTTTTAGAAGAAAATGCTCTTGGAACTCTGGGAGTCCACCAGGAGAGTTTAAGGTATCTTAACTAAAGTCAATAGAAAGAAAGAAACACTTAAATGGGATGCTTTAATCCTTTTGTCTCTCCCCCTGGGCTCCTAAGTCTTTCTCACTTTCCCTAATTGGTCCCAATTTCTGGAGAAGCAAATGAGCCTTTGGAGAGCAGCCCAGCCCCAGGCTGGCTCCTCTTTCATCCCATGCCTAAAAGGCAAATGGAAACCAGTGGAGGAGCCTTCCCAAGGTGGCCCCCAAAAGGCAGTCTGTGGGGCTGGACATCGCGCAGGACCAACAAGGGAGGGGCGGTGGAGGGCTTCCCCACAAGCACGGCCCCTCCCCAGAGCCTTATGTACAGCTGTGGGGGACCTGTCCCCAAAAGCAGACAAATGAGTCCTCCACAGAGCAGCGAGTCTGTTCTCGAGGCTCCAGGCTGAGAGGAGCCCGGAGCGGGGTCTTAGAGGCAAGTGCAGCTCGGGGAACTGGTTGGGGTAAAGCCTGGCTGAGCTAGAGCCCAGGGGTCCTGGGAGCCTCCCGCGGGGCCTGCTGGGAAGAGCCCCAGAGGCTTCCCACGGTATCTGGGGATCTAAGTTCTTTGGAATTCCTTCCCACTGGTTGGCTTTTCAGAGAGTCTGGAAAAAAAGCAAAGCAATGAAGCCAGGCCAGGGCCCGGCCAGACTCGCACTGGAGGCTGCTCCCCCCGCACCTGAGCTCCGGCTCCCCGCCCATGCGAACCACCGTGGAGGGGCTCCAGCCATGCACCAAGGGCACCTACCTGGTCCTGGAGACCCTCGGGTCCCGGGCGGGAGGAAGACTCCTCACAGACAGCCAGACTCCGGGTCAGCTTGCCCTTCCCTGCTCCTGACTGAAGGAAACAGACAGAGCAAGAACAAAACACCCCAAAAAAGCCGCTGCCGCCTCTGGGAGGAGCGGCGGGCTCCCCGGCCTCCCCGGGCCCTTCCCAAACCTGAGCAGGACTTGTCCCGGGCAGGCGGGGCGCCGGCCTGAGGGTCATTTGGGGGGAGAACCTGGGAAAGCTCTATCTGGGGGCACTCGCTTCCCTTGCCTTTGCTTCCACACCATTCCCAGAAGCAATCAGATAAAAACCAGGTAAGTGGCAAGAAGGATCAAGGCCCTTGCCAGGGCCTCCCTCCCTGCTCAAATGGGCAGGACACCGGCTTGTCAGAGGGGGCAGGGCTGGTGGCGCTTACAAACCACCCACCCCAAATTTGGCTTGTGAGGAAAACCACAATGACACTGGACATAGTAATCCTGGCCAGGGCCAGAAGGACCGCCCTGGGGCCTTTGCCCAAGGCGCGTCCCAACTCCAAGTGTCTTCAAGGACCAGCCATGTGGCCAGGGAGAGCAAGCTTTGCTCCTAGAGCAAGGGACACCCTTTACTGCTCTAACACAGCAAGACCCAGCCAGTGGCTTCCCCCCTTTCTAAGTGACTTCCACAACCACTGTCCCAGGGAGCTTCCCCCGCCCACCCCACCCCAAGTGCCCTGGTGGAGAAGCCTACCTTGGACTTCCTCCTCTCCTGGTTCTGGGCTGCCAGCCGCCGCTGTGTGGAGAAAACCCCCCAAGAGCTGTCACTTGGGGCAGTGCAACAACAAGAGTAAGATGTGCCCACACTCAATGCCAGCTCCTGTGCCCATCCCTCGCAGCCTCGCCGCTCTGGCTCCCTGACCCAAGGCAGCTGCAGAATGAGGGTGGAGCTGGCCACAACTAGTTGGCAGAAACCGGCATGTTCCTGGTTCTTGGGGGGGGGGGGGTCGGGAGGATTAAAAACAGAATGAGACGCGCCTCGGGATCAGTATTTGCCCGGTCAGCCTGGAGTCCCTTGGGCAAGTTTTGGGTGGCACTAAGGCTACAGCTGGAGAATGGGCTTCCTGTGGCTGCCTTCTGTAAAAGACACCCCAGCTTTCTCTGAGAAGTGCAGTGGCCCCAAAAGAAAACCCAGAGCCCCAAAGTGGGCACTCCCTCAAGTGCCGGTCCTCGGGCCAACCCCTGGAAATGAGCCAGAACCACTTGGAGTGTGAGTAAGGCAGGACACACCCTCCAGATGCCAAGGCAGCCTGAAAATCAGTGGGCAGAAAAGGGAGGCAGAGGGCACACTGGGCCTTTCAGGACATCGGCTAGAGCTCCTCAAGTCTCCTTTAGCCCTGTGAGAACCGTGGGCCAGTCCCGCTTCCCTCCTTACCTGAAGCTCCAGCTTCTCTTCCTCATCCAGGCTGTCCGACTGAATGATGCCGTTCTCTGGGGTCCTGGCTTCCTGCTCCGCCCCAGGGGCCTCCGCGGACTGGGCAGCAGACTCCCCTTGCTCTGACATTCTCTCTCTCTCTCAGGAGGAAATTACAATAACAAAGTAGGAGGACCTGAAAGGTGGAGAAGCCAGAGAACCAAAAGCGGGCTTCAGCTTCTTTCTGGGGGTGTCAGTGCAGCTTCCTCCAAGCCCCAACTTCAGCCTTTGTGCCAGCCTTCAGGGCCATTTCCTCCAACAAGTCAAATAAAACCCGCGATTGCCAGGGTGAATTCAGCATCCCACACAGTGAAAGAGATGGGCAGCTCCTCTGCAGCCCTGCCCCACCAGCCCTTCCCCCACCAAAGGAAGGGAAGGAAGACAAAGGAAAGAGAGAGGGGGGGGGGG
>JAJPUD010017668.1:10897-30688 GCA_023553655.1 Myrmecobius fasciatus
GTGTGAGCGCCTGTGTGAGCGCCTGTGTGAGCGCCTGTGTGAGCGCCAGTGTGAGCGCCAGTGTGAGCGCCAGTGTGTAAGTCACAGCAGGATGGAGCATGTGCTTCAGGCGGGCTGCAAAGCGGGAGGCTGACCGAATTAGCACCTGCCTCTAAATCGGGAGGCCCGGAAAGAGTGCGCAGGAGCCCGAAGCCCAGAAGCCTCGGCTCCCAACGTGCCTGCGCCGGCAGCAGATGGACATGAGCTTACAGGAACATATGGCCCGCAAATATTTTTGTCACTCATTAGAATTGTTCTCTTTGCTAAGATGCGGGTGGCAGGCCGCCAACCCCTCCCCCAACCCCAGCCAGCCTGGGTCCCCGCGCGCCCCGTCCACCCAGCCCAGAAGTGGGGCTCTGCCCCCCCCCACACCTCTCTCAGGAACCTGGTCCTGAGCCCCTTGGGGCAGCGTTCAGGAGCCAGCGAGGGAGGGCCGAGTCTCACGTGGGCACCCCCTTCCCTGGGACTTTAAGTTTTTTCACAAAAGCAGAGCCCCTGGGGGTGAGTCCAAAACGTCCGGGGCCCCAGCCTTGGTCCCTGTTCCCTCTTGGGCAATCGGCGCCAGGGCCTTGCCAGCCGTGCCCCGATGCTTGGCATGGCGCTTCATACACGGTGGGCTCGGGGTTCCAAGGGAAAGTGCCAGCTGGTTAGTGGGGGCTGGTGAAGGGGGTCATTGAAGCCCCTCCCCGCAACCTCCCCCCCCAAGACCACCCGGAGTGGAAGAGAGAAAGGGGCAACGTGTGGGACTCCCTTGGCCACCCTGTGGCCACCGGGGAGACCCAAATCACCAGCTTGGCGACCCCCAAGGCCACGGTCACCGATTCCGCACGTGGCCTTATCGTTCCCGAGGACGCGCTGTCCCCTCGTTGGGAAGGGGGGGTCAGCAGCGGGCACCCCCGGTGCTCCCAGGCCAAACTTGGCCCATTAACGGAGCAGGACTTTCCCAGAGGAAATCCCACAGCCATTAGGACCCGGGGGGGGGGCGTTTCTCTTTGGATCACTCTGTTCCCCCTCCCCAGCAACTAACCTTAAAGAGGGGCCAAGGGAAGAGGAAGATGGGGGTGCCCTTGTTTTTTCTCCAGCAAGTCAGATCTCCAAAGAGCTGTTCTGAACCCTGAGTGACACGAGTGGGCAGGAATAAAACTCACAGAGAAACTGACACTTCTCGAGGCAGCCTTTGTCTTCCCTCCCTGGCACGAGGACTGCTGGGGGCTGGGATCCCCCGAGCTGGAAAGCGCCCAGGGGGAGCAGGAGCATGGCATGCTGGGGAGCCACAACGGGGGGGGGTCTGCAGCACGAGGACTGTGGCCTAAGGCTCAGGGTGTCTGGGAAATGAGATCCAGGGGGATGGAGGGGCCAGATAGCGGGGAGATGGGGACTGCACCATGCAGAGGGCATGGGAGCAGGGGGACTGAGGAGCTAGAGGCTAAGCTGGGGAGCCAGGGGGAGAGAGGCTGACGTCCCGGGGGCCTGCAGGCTACGGGCCTAGAAAGAGGGACTAGGATCTGAGGGTCCGTGGAATTAGGGGACTGGGCTAATGGGGGGCTGGGAACCAGGGAGACATTGAGCTGGGGATGTGGGACCCAGGCGGGGCTGAGGAGAGAGCTGGGGGGGCTGTGAGGGAGGGAACTGGGCCCCCAAGGAGCTAGGGACGGAGGGTCTGTTCTGGAGACAAGCCCGAGGTATATCAGACAAGGACAGATTTGGTCAGCTAGCAGGAAGAGCACAAACCCAAGCGGGCCCGGAGCCTCTTCACTCCCTTACCCTCATTGCCAGAGTTGAGAATGTGGGATGGGAAGGCTCCCACTGGGGGCACCTCAAACTGCAGATGCTAGAATGAGGTGACTTCTTGTTCTTGCTTTCTCTTCCTTCCTCCTCCTCCTCTCTTCCCTCTCTTTCTCCTGCCTCTTCCTCCTTCTCCCCCTTTTCCTCCTACTGCTCTCTTGCTCCTTCTCCTCCTCCTTCTCCTCCTTCTTCCTCCTCCTCTCTTCCCTCTCTTCTGCTCTCTCTTGCCTTTTCCTCCTCTTCCTCCTTCCCCCTTTTCCTCCTCCTCCTTCCTCCTCCTCTTCCTCTCTTCCCTCTTTCTTCTGCTTTCTCCTGCCTTTTCCTCTTTCTTTTCCTCCTTCTCCCCCTTTTCCTCCTTCCCCCCTTCTCTTCCTCCTCCCTCCTCCTCTTCCTCTCTTCCCTCTCTTCTGCTCTCTCCTGCCTTTTCCTCCTCTTCCTCCTTCTTCCCCCCCTTTTCCTCCTTCTCCCCCTTTTCCTCCTCCTCCTCTTCCTCTCTTCCCTCTTTCTTCTGCTCTCTCCTGCCTCTTCCTCCTTCTCCCCCTTTTCCTCCTACTACTCTTTTCCTCCTTCTCCTCCTCCTCCTTCCTCCTCCTCTTCCTCTCCTCCCTCTCTTTCTTCTGCTCTCTCCTGCCTTTTCCTCCTCCTCCTCCTCCCCCTTTTCCTCCTTCTTCCCTTCTCCTCCTCCTTCTTCCTCCTCCTCTTCCTCTCCTCCCTCTCTTCTGCTCTCTCCTGCCTTTTCCTCCTCCTCCTCCCCCTTTTCCTCCTTCTTCCCTTCTCTTCCTCCTTCCCCTCCTCCTCTTCCTTTGTGGGTCCCAGCCGATTCATGGCCTAGGATGTGATTTCACAGAAATGGAGAGGGAGGGAAACTCAGAATGGGTCCCTGGGACCCCGTGTGCGCTCCCAGCGTCCCTGAGAGGTGGCACAGAAGGTGGCCTCGTGACGGTGTCACCCCGCCAGGAGCGGGCCGGAGCAGAGCAGTCCGTGGGCGCCCCGCGGCCCCGCTGTGATGGGCCCAGAGGAGTATTCCCACCCAGATCGCCTGTAAAAATGCAAACTTGCTGGTGCCATGGTGTCAAGTCTGTGTCACCAGCAGCTGTACCCTGAGGCTCTGCCTGACTCAGGCAGACGATAAGCATGTATTAAGCACCTACTATGTGCCTCCTGCTCAGTTCTGGGGATGGGTAAGGGAGGGATGGGAGCTGGGCTTTGAAAGGAGCCCAGGAAGTGGAGCTGGAGATGGGGCAGCAGACAACTGCAGCCATGCAAGACTGTGGGGGGCACAGCGAGCGTCAGGAAATGGCCAGAGTCATGGAGGGAAAGGGGGATGGAGGAGGAAGGGGCAAGGAGGATGGGAAACAGGGGGAGGGGAAGGACAGCCTCGGGACAACCAGGGGCAACCTGTTCCCTCAAGGAATCTCTTCTCCAATGCACCTGACAAGTGTGGGCCCCGCCTGGGCTTGGAGATTACCAGGGAGGAGCTGCTGCTGCTCCAGGGAGCCTGCCCGCTCCACGCTGGGACCCCCAATGGTTGGGAAGCATTTATACTGTTTCCCTCTCACAGAAACCCAAGGCTGCCTCGGAAGCTTCCCAGAACTGCCCCAGCCTCTGCCTCCTTGCCGTGCCCAGCACGGCAAAGCTAATGGCTCCTCTCCAGCACGGCCCCTGGAAGCTGGAAGGCAGCTGCTTTGGCCAGAAGCTTCTCTTCTTCGGGCTGACCAGACCCCCCCCCCCCGGCTCTCCTCGGCACCAGGACGTGGTGGCTGGGACGGAGCCCTACATGGGAGGGAGAGCAGCACTAACCACTGCCCCTCACCGCCATTCTGTGCATTTCTTCACACAGCCCGGTATTTCTTGAGATTTCTTGCATCCCGTCCCCTCCACGGAGTCACCAGCAGATAGTAAATGCCTACTGTGTGCCGGCTACTGAGCCCCACGCTAGCACCTCCATTGCCGACTCAGGCTGAGTCCCCAGTCTCTATGGGCCAGGAGCCACCCCTCCCCCAAACAGCCTCTGGGAAGGGCTAAGTAAGAGGGGATCCGGTCCTTCGAGGTGCCAACTTGTGGCTCTGTCCCAGCCGTCTGGGGAAAGAGGATGAGGAAGGATCTCATCAAGGAAGCGCCTTTCAGTCGGCCACTTAGATGCCAGAGCGGCTTAGGTGGCTAGAAGTCGGGTGACTTGGCCAGGGTCACACAGCCGGGATGAGTCAGAGAAAGGACTTGAAGTTCTGGGCTCAGCTCTCTATTCCCTGTGCCATGCTGCCTCTGCAAAAGCTCATCGCGAGGGGGCACCATGGACAGAGCTCAGGAAGAGCTGAGTTCAAATCCTGCTCAGATGCTCATTAGCTGTGTGACTGCGGGCAAGTCACTTACCCTGCATCTGTCCCAGTTCCCCCATCTCCCAGATGGGGATAATAACAGCCCCTCCTTCCAACTGGGGAGTAATTGTAAAGTACTTGCCCAGGGCCTGGCATATGGTAGCCCTTATAGAAAAGCTAGATGTAATCGTAACAGTAAAAATAACACGATTATCCCGACTGGCCAAGACCTGGGAGACGAGCTGCCGTCCGTAGTAAAACTGTGAATCTGCGCTGCTTAATATTAATTATACGTCACGATTGGCGCTGAGTGCACAGGCAGAGTGCAGCCCCTGGGACCGGAGACTTGGAAGCATCGAACGACTTTTTGGGGGCAAGGGTTCCTCCCTTCTGGGCACGCCTGATCAGCCTCCGCTCTGGCCCAGCCCATCTCTCGCCGGCGTTTTGGACAAGGACAGCCACCGAGATTCCTGGGCTTAGTTTCCCAAGAGCCCCTGGGAGGGATGGGAAGAAAACAGAGGACTGAGCCATTTTCTGTCCCAGAGGAGCCGAGCAAAGCATTCTGGGAGAAACTCCAGAATGGCGTTCTTCACTGGGAGCCCATTCAGACGAAAGACCCCGGCCCGCCTTCTTTCTCCTCCTCCTTTCCTTATGCGTCATGGAGTCACTGCCATTAACCAAAAATGGGGGTGTGGAAGGCGGATCTCCACCTGGCAGGGACGTGGCTCCCCGGTTTTGCTTTGTCCTGGACCGCCCCCAAAGTCACGGCTACCCGCCGAGCCGGAAGGTACCATGGAGGCCATCCAGTCCCCCTCCAAGCCTCCCAGAGGGAGGCAGCTGGCACAGGGAACACAAGGCTGGACCTGAGGTCAGAGCCAGCCTGAGACGGGCACTAGCTGGGTGACCCTGGGCAAGTCACTTAACCCCAATTGCCTCAGCAAAAAAAACAACCACAAAAAGAACACTTGCAACTATCTTCACATGTAATTGGAAAACTAAAACGTTATTGAGAAAAGAAAAAGGCGTCTCCTTTGGTGTTCCTTACCCCAGGAGGCATTCCCGCTTTACTGACGAGAAACTACGAGGCGCGGGTCGGGAAGCTGGCACAAGGCAGCATTTCAGGGCAAGGCAAGACCCAGCAAACTCCGGGGACCAGGGAGAAGGGGCTTCTGGGAGGCGGCTGCCTCAGCAGCTGGGCCGGCCGTCCCCGGGGGCCGCCGTGGGGAGCCTGACTTCTGCCTTAATGGCACCAACTGGATTAGCTGGAGGGAGGGAATTTGTGCAGCAGTGCAGCTGCTGTCCCTTGCCCACGCCCCGGCATTTGTGTCCTGGGGAACGCTGTCTGTTCCTGCCCTGACTCAAGGTCGGCTGCACTAAGCCCCAGAATCCAGCTCACCGCCCTACTCTCGCCCTGAAGTCTCTGGCAGTCGGGGCTCGGGAGAGGCCGGCTCTCCAAGGGCAAGGACCCCCAGCTCCTGCTGAGGCACCCCGCCGTCCGGCACAACACTGGGCTATTTCTTTAGTGCAAAGGAACCTCAGGAGGGAAACTCCTTCCCCTGACCTCGATCGGTGATTGATCGGGAGTCACAGGATTTAACATTTGGTGACTTGTCCAAGATCAACAAGTGGAAGTGCGTCAGAAGCAGGAGCCTGGCCGGGTCCTCCTCCTCCACATCGTCTTGGGGGATGTTAATCCCATTTCTCCTCTCTTGGATGCAAAGATAATGGATCCGAGATTGGGGGCCAAGCGCTTAGGGGGTTCTCGGCTCATCTTCCGGGCAGTCTCACAAAACCCGCCCCAAGCGTCCTGAGGTTCTTCGGGTCCCCCTGACCTTTGGAGCACCGGCCCAGAACAGCTGAGGGCCAGCCTCCCTTCTGATGCAGTTGTGAGACTCGGGGCGGGCGCCTGCACCTGTGGAACGGGGCTGGCGGGTGGGCAAGGCCCCCGCCGGGCCGGGATCCGGCAGCTGCGAGCCTAGGACCATTTAATTCTCTATCCAGCTCCTCATCCATCATACTGCACCGGGGCAGCAAACGCCAAGAGCCACTGACTCGGGCACAGTAAGAGCCGGCCAGAGGTGGCCCTCCCGAGGGTCTGCACGCCCCATGATCACCGTCCCTCCTCCGTCAGCCGGAGGCTTTGCGCAGGAACCAGGGACTGTTTCCTCGCGCGGTCCCACGCACCAGTGTTTGCCGGCTGGCCGAGCACGGGAAAGGCACTCAGGAGCGCGTGCCCTCCCCGGGGGTGACGTTCCCCGTCCCAAATGTAATTTGAGGGTTCCACTCAATTGATCTCGGCTAATCTGCTGAAATCCCATATGCTGTTCCTCCGGAATTACCCGATAAGGCTTTGCCAGCGCTCTTCCTGCTGCCCCCAAACCAGAGCTCCGCCCAGGCCAGGGCGCGCTGCCCGGCTCCCGGATAAAGGCGGTGAAAGGCCGGGGTCGGGCAAGGTCATTGGGCCCAGCGGGACGGCTCGTTCGGCTTCCCGGCCTGTCCGGGCGCGTCTCGGGCGTCATGCTCTGAGCCAGACTCGGCACCTGCTCCTGCCAGCGGCGTGCTAGGCTTAGGGGCTCACAGAGGCACGCACGAGGCCGGTCTTGCCTTCAGGGGGCTCGCAGGGTGTCCTGGAGGACGGGGAGCATAGCCTGATCGCCTCCCTCTGCCCTTCGTCTTCCTCCCCACAAGGAGTGCGGGAAAGGTTGAGGGGCTTGAGGGCTCGTGTCCTGTGGGGGATCAGCCCTTTTTTTTCTGGACATCGGGGAGTGAGTGTGGAGAGAGAAGGAGCCCAGAAGCAGAGGCCGGCTCCAGTGCTCTCCCTGGGGAGGAAGAGAAGTCCCGGGCGACAGAAACGTCTCCTTCTGGCTCCATTCCCCGATGCTGCACAAAAAGGGAAAGCCCCGCAGCCTCCTCTTGTTCCGGATGCCGGGAAAACAATCCTCTAATTTCCTTGCAATTCTTAGGAACCCAGAGAGGATCTTGAATAGAGCACAGATTTCTCACAGAAACCCATGTTTCCAGCCCCGGGCATCTGCTGTGATTTTCTTTATCAGACAGAGTCAGAAACAAAGAGAAGCTGCACATTAGGACAGAAAACCGCCAGCCGAAGTGAAGCCGCCTGTTCTGATCCGAAGGGGACGGCGGCCGGACCTCGTTCCTCAGGACCAGGCCGGGCGGCCCCGGCCCTTCTGATCCTAAAGGAAGCCGTGCAAGGATGAGAGCCCCTCTCCCACTCGGAGCCGGCTGGCTTGAGGCTTGGAAAGAACGGATCCTTGCAGAGTGAGTGCACGTTAACGCCTCGCACCCAGTTAGACAAGAGGAAAGGGAGGGAAGAGGCTGGCAAGGAGGAGTGTGGGAGCAAGGAGCTCAGCCCGGGCTTTCCCATCTCTGCTAACCATCATTACACTGGGCATGTTGGCCAATGGGCGCTTTGCAGCTACGTGTTTACCTTTGCATGCACGCCTGAATTTATCTATGTATCTTTTTGTTGTTGTTGTTTTTTGCTGAAGCAATGGGGGTAAAGTGACTCACCCAGGGTCACACAGCTAGGAAGTGTTAAGTGTCTGATACTAGATTTGAACTCAGGTCCTCCTGACTTCAGGGCTGCTGCTCTATCCACTGCACCCCCTATCTGCCCCTTATCTATGTATCTTAAGAAAACACGAGGTTCCCGTTTCTCCCGCAAGCCAAGGTTTCAAGGATGGACAAGGGGCCCTCGAGTCCTTTTTCGATTCAGAGACCCGAGGATTCTGGAGCTCAGTGTCCAGGGTCTGGCTCTGGGGATGGGAAAAGATTGTTCTTCTCCCTTCTGAGAACCACCATCCACACCCTCAGGAAGGCCCGGCCCCGGCTGGGTGAGCCACCAGCCCAACTACTTAAACCTGGTCTCCTCTGAACCTCAAAGAAAACTGTCTTTTTTCTGGCAAGCAAAAGCAGAGGGTCTTCAATGGGGCCCCCGAGGATGACTTCACATTCCCTGTGTCTATGGAAGTCACACAAAACGCACGGGAGATCGATAAATAGATTATAGATAGATGACATAAATATATATCTATATATGTGTGTGTGTGTGTGTTGTATGTATATATATATATACACACACGTGCACAAGTATCTGTGCAGTGCCTGTGTTTTATTGGGCATATATTCATTTCTCTAATCATCTCTAACTTTATTTCTAGCTATGTGCATAGATCTAGGGTCTATTTGTGTAAGTCTCCACTCCCATGCTCCCAGCAGAAGCGATGGGCTCTGGGCTGGTCCCAGCCGTGAAGACGACAGAGTGAATTTCCTTAGCATCTCTCTCCACTGAGCAGGATGCTTCATTCTGCAGCTCCAGTGGAAGGAGACTGAGGTGGGCGCTCCAGGACCTTCCCAAACTCAGTGACACTCAGGGGATCTTTTTTACTTTCAATTTTACTAATCTCTCCTTTTATTTTTAGGATTTCAAGTTTGGTATTTGATTGGGGGTTTTTAATTTGTTCTTTCTCTAGCTTTTTTAGTTGCAAGCCCAATTCATTGATTTTCTCTTTCTCTATTTTATGCAAATAAGCATCTAGAGATATAAAATTTCCCCTTATTATCGCTTTGGCTGTGTCCCACAAATTTTGGTATGTGGTCTCATTATTGTCATTCTCTTGAATGAAATTAGTAATTGTGTCTGTAATTTGCTGTTTCACCCATTCATTCTTTAGGATAAAATTATTTAGTTTCCAATTGGTTTTTGGTCTATTTTCTCCTGGCCTTATATTGCATGTGATTTTTATTCCGTCATGATCTGAAAAAAATGCATTTATTATTTCTGCCTTCCTGCATTTGATTTTGAGGTTTTTGTGTCCTAGCACATGGTCAATTTTTGTATAAGTTCCATGGACTGCTGAGAAAAAAGTAAACTCCTTTCTGTCTCCATTTAATTTCCTCCAAAGATCTATCATACCTAACTTTCCTAACATTTTGTTTACCTCCTTAACTTCTTTCTTATTTATTTTGTGGTTTGATTTATCAAGTTCTGAGAGAGGGAGGTTGAGATCCCCCACTATTATAGTTTGGCTGTCTATTTCTTCTTGCATCTGTCTGAACTTTTCCTCTAGGAATTTCCATGCTATACCACTTGGTGCATATATGTTTAGTATTGATATTGCTTCATCATCTATGGTACCCTTTAGGAAGATATAATTTCCTTCTTTGTCTCTTTTAATTAAGTCTATCTTTGCTTTTACTTGGTCTGAGATCAGGATTGCTACCCCTGCTTTTTTTTGTTCACCTGAAGCATAATAGATTCTGCTCCAGCCTTTTACCTTCACCCTGTATGTATCTCTATGTTTTAGATGTGTTTCTTGTAGACAACATATTGTTGGATTCTGGTTTTTAATCCACTCTGCTATCTGCTTCTGCTTTAAGGGAGAGTTCATTCCATTCACATTCACAGTTAAAATAACTAATTCTATATTTCCTGTCATCTTATTTACCCTAGCTTATGCTTTTCTCTTTCTTATCCCCTTTCCCTCCTCCCTACTATTTTGCTTTTGAAAACCACTTCCCTCAAACAATCCTTCCCCTTTAGAGCCCCACCCACCCCCTTTTCCCCCCCTTTCCCTCCAGTTTCCTTATAAGTACGTCTATTATTCCCTCTGAGCCAAATCTGATGAGATGGAGATTAACCCAAATCTCATTCCCCTCCCTTTTCTCCCCTCAATCATTATAGGTTTTCTTTGCCTCTACATGTGATGTAATTTCCCTTATTTTACCTCCTTTTCCTCTTCTTCCAGTGTTATCCCTTTTCTACCTCTAATTTCTTTTTCAGTTTATCATATCATAAGATTCATAAAATCACAATAAACATATCATAATAATCATAAAATCACAGTAATCATATCATAATCATAATGTAATAATTCATAAAATCAACCCTCATTCTATAAGTATCTATAACATAAATATAGTTCTCAAGAGTTATTTTTTCTTGTTACCTTTTTATGTTTCTCTTGTGTTCTGTGTTTGTAGATCAATTTTTTTGTTCAGTTCTGGTCTTTTCAGTAGAAATAGGTGAAATTCTCCTATATCATTGAAAGACCATCTTCTTCCCTGGAAGATAATGCTCATTCTAGCTGGGTAACTTATTCTTGGCTGTAATCCAAGTTCTTTTGCCCTTCGGAATATCTGATTCCAGGCCCTTCGATCCTTCAAAGTAGAAGCTGCTAGGTCCTGTGTGATCCTAATTGTAGCTCCCCGATATTTAAATTGTTTCTTTCTGGCTTCTTGTAATATCTTTTCCTTGGTATGATAGTTCTGGAATTTAGCCACGATATTTCTGGGGGACTTAATTTTTGGGTTTCTTTCAGGAGGTGATCGGTGGATTGTTTCAAGGAGTATTTTGCCTTCTGGGTGTAAAATATCAGGGCAGTTTTCTTTTATGATTTCCTGGAATATAGTGTCCAGGTTCTTTTTTTCATCATGGCTTTCAGGAAGCCCTATAATCCTTAGATTATCTCTCCTAGATCTATTTTCCAGGTCAGTTGTTTTTCCTAGGAGATATTTCATGTTTTTCTCTATCTTTTCATTTTTTTGTTTTTGTTCAACTGATTCTTGAAGTCTTGATGAGTCATTAATTTCCAATTGTTCGATTCTAATTTTTAATGTCTTATTTTCTTCAGTTACTGTTTTTAGTTCCTTTTGCAATTGACCAATTACATTTTTTTGTTCACTGCATTCTTTTTCCATTTTTTCTATTTTATTTTGCAGTGATCTTATTTCGTTTCCCCATGTTTCTTCTAACTCTCTTTTAAGATTTTTTATGCAATCTTCAAAGAAAGCCTTGTGACATGGAGACCAATTTATGTCTCTCTTTGGGGCTTTTTCTGGAGTTGCTTTACCTTTAGGGGCCTCAGGATTTGAGGTCTGTTCTTCCCTCTCTCCATAAAAGTTGTCTATGGTGAGAGCTCTTTTTGGTTTTTTTATTCATTTTTTTAAAGGTGTGAGGTCTGTTTAGGGCAAAGGTGGGACAGCTGCTTTAATTTGCCCTGGGGCAGTTCTGCTGATTGAGTTATTTCAGGAACTGGGCAGTTCTGCTGATTGAATTATGTCAGGGCTGGGCAGCTCTGCTGATTGAATTATTTCTGGTGCTTATCAGACCTGTTGTTTGATTGATTGCATTAAGGTGCTGTGTAATGGCAGCTAGTTACGATGCTCATCAGGGGTCCAGTGGTTCACAATCTATCCCCCTCAAAAGGCAGACCCTCCAAACCACCTGCCCACAATCAGGACAAATTGTTCCAAGAGGCTCGCAGAAGACTCCCAGGTGTGTGAAAAGCACAACGCTCCCACTCCTGTTCTGACTCCTGTTCCAGCTCCCTGCTCCAGCTCCCTGCCCCGGTCTCCCTGTGCTGCAGTCTGGGTTCAGTAGGCCACCCACTGCCCCATTAAAACAGACCTGTTTTGAGGTTCTTCCAGAGTATCTTCTTCTAGAATCGTGTTGTTCTCCAGATATTGTGGATTTTTTTGCTTCAGAATCAGTCTAGAGGCTTCATATTTTGTTGGTTTGAGGGGGAGGTTAGAGGAGGTTACAGAGAATCCTGTCTGATCTCCGCCACCATGGCTCCACCCCCGGAAGGAAGCAACACTCAGGGGATCTTGAAGGTGAGGTGGTCTCCGATGTCAGCCGTCCCCCCTCGTGGGTCATCCCAGAGAAGAAACCGATAAAATAGCAAAAGCTTTTCGGTGACTCAGACATTCATCTTTCCCTCGCTCACTCCAACCCAAACCGCGAGACTTGGGGATCCGCTCCCGAGGGACACGGAGCCATTCCTGTCCCTAACGACTGCAATCCAAATGATCTCGCCAATAGTATATGCTGGACATCAGTCTCCAGATCATCTTTATTGCCCAGTTGGGGAGAAACAATTCAGCCCCCAGATGGGCAGGTGACATCAAGATGCAGTAAATGCTGCTGCTTTACTCGAACCCTCCCTCACTGTGCTTACCTCTGCAATCTTCACTGAGTCACCCTTTAGGAGAAGCCAAGGTGGGCCACTGCTCCCACTGATCCTATCCTCCCTGGGGCCCTTTGTGAATTATTTGCTCCTGAACAATGCTCACCGTGGCTCCTCAGCCACTGGGATAGACTGCCAGTCATCGTATTGTTCCAGGTCTCAGTTTACTCATTTGAATAACAGTTACAAAGCATGAAGGAGATGCAGAAATGGTGGAAGGATGGATGGATGGCTGACTGGAGAGGCAGATGCATAAACAGTAAACCATGAGTAGAATGAACTCGGATATTCTCTGCTGATTTCGGTGAATTTCCTGAGTGTAAAAATGGGGTCTCTTGTGGAGCAAACGTCCTCTCTTTGTTCTTTCTTCCCAGACGTCCTTTCTATGTATGCAGATCGTATGCAAGGGTATTGCCTAAGAGGGAAAGCAATTGTAAAAAGACCTGGGATTTTTCTGGGGGGCTGTTTATTTCCCTCTTCCGGAGATCTTAAGGACTTAACTCTTTGCAATAATCAGACAGATCTGTGGCTGCGTCTGGGAGTTCCTTAAGTCACGGCTCAGATGCCAGCCTACTTAGTATGCGAAAAGTCTCCTTGGGTGGCAGCTGATGCAGCAAGGTACCATCGCCAGGCTCTTGCTGGCTCGGGCTGGAGAGCCCCTCGGCTCCCCTTCTCGTCCCGCGCCTCCTTGATGGCTCTTTTTACTCTCGTTTTCCTGACAGTTGCTCCTTCCTCCCAGGTTACTCCCTGCTGAAGTCTCAGCATGCCCCTCTGCACCGCCGTCAGGCTGATCTTTAACTCTCGGAGGGCTCTGGTGTCCTACAGTGTGCTGCCACCCACCGATACCAGCTAAAAGGTAACACTGGAAAGATGGGGCGTCGCCTTAAGGGGAGTCGGGACACGTACAATAGCTTGGAAGCTCTTAAAAGGAGTCCAGCCTGGTCAGCTCCTTTCCAGTTCTGGGTCCAGGCGATTGTTCATCTGCCCCGTTTGCCCCGGATCTACGGATTCTCGGGGAAGCTCCTGTGCAGATCAATCTGGAACTCCTCGCCATAGATATTGCTCATTCTCTTGGCATTTCCTCTGTGGATGGACAGGCCAATCCTTTGAGTCATTAGTGACCTCGCCCAGGAAGCTCTTCAATGTCTTGGGTTCTGAGGCACTCAGGACAAGAGCATCTATAACCAGAAGCACCCGACACCCCACCAGGGAAAAGCAATTCCAACTCACCCTAAATCTCATTCATCAGCAGGGCCAGTGACTTTGGGGTGCACGTGGCTCCCTGCATTATGTCTTACTGGATGGATGTCTATGACCAGAGGATCATCGAACAAGGAAATTCCTATTGCTACATCTTCCAGGGAGTCTGAAATGATTTTGACATAAGGAGATACCTTGCTTTTCTGTATTGTGTAAGACTGAGATTCACTACAGCAAATAAAATTCTTTCTCTTAATTAACAAAGGAAAGGCTCATATTCTCTACATGACAATGAGGAGATAGTAAAAATGCGGTTCGTCAGTGAATATCACCTTGGAAAAATGGATTATTCTCAGCTGATGGCTTCACTGAGGATACCACTGACTCGTATTTTGATAACTTATAAATATTTTACATTAATGAGAGGAGGCGGATCCATATAGCCAAAGAGGAAGAGAGTAGCCATAGTTAGACATCTTCAGGGTCATCTTTTTTTTTTTTTTGGTTTGTTTTTGTTTTTTGCTTTTTGCTGAGGCAATTGGGGTTAAATGACTTGCCCAGGGTCACACAGCTAGGAAGTGTCTGAGAGCAGATTTGAACTCAGGTCCTCCTGACTTCAGGGCTGGGGCTCTATCCACTGCGCCACCTAGCTGCCCCAGGGTCATCTTGTTTTAAAATTAATCAGTTCAAATTTTCTCCTCACAGATATACCATTTATCTTGATCTTTCAAATGTCTCCAATATCCCACTAGTGAGTACCCTCACAATTTCATCATCTGCCGTTCAATTTTGCTTTTTTATATATGCTCAGTCCAATCCCACTGTACAGAACAGAACAAAGATGGTAGGGAAATGCAGCCAGAAATGAGAACTCTCAGAACCCAGGAAAAAAAGCCATTGTTTATAGAAGGGGACTTTTCCAATTTCTCTTCCTATTCATGTTTTCTCGAAAGCTGTTCTCACTTAAGCACATCAGACACTACGCTATGATGCTGGTATCTCAATACTTTGCAACCAATTGCATTTATGTGAAAAAGAGTTGGGTGAAAAGATATCTGGAAATCGGTTACACTTGTCTGGTTTATTGCTCTACCAATTTAATTCTCAAGGTCCTGAGGATGATCTAAGTTAATTCAGTCTCTCACGACATTTTGAGCAAATTTTTCTTTGCTGTGTGTACAACTCTATTAAGTAACATTGGTCATAATCTTCCAAAATCTTTCTCTGTTAAGATTTTACAAAGGGGTTCATAAACTCAACTGGTACTGACCTTCCTTACCAGACCTTTTCACTTAGCAAGAAACTCTAGATTTTCTGATTCAGATTCTAGGCTATTTTGGTCTCATTATGATAATGAATTTTTATTATTTGAACTTCTTTAGAAAATGGTACAGAGGCGGAGCCAAGATGGTGGAGAAAAGACAGGGACTTACCTGAGCTCTCTCCCAACCCCCCCTAAATACCTTTAAGTCATGCCATAAAACAATTCTTGGAAGGGAAGACTCTAGAAAAATGATGGGGTGAAGTAATTTTCCAGCCAAAGATAGTTTAGAAAGTCAGCAGAAAGGCCTTTTGCACTAGAACAAGAGAGAAGTGCAATCCAGCACAGACTGGGCCAACATAGATCCAGATTTGGAAAACCAGGAGTAGATCTTGGGAGCCACTGAATCAGCGGCAGTAGCAGTGTCTGCTTCTGGAGTTCTCGGCCCCCAGATGGTAAAGGGGTACAACAACTGATCCGAAGGAGATTGCGGGCTTTCTTTGCCAACTCTGAGGCAGAGCTCTGCTGCTTTGCCCTCGTTAGATCTGGGCCATTATCCTAGGGGATAATCCCAGGTGAGGAAGAGTACTAGCATATCAGAGTTTGCAAGCCAGAAGGGAGTCTCAACACGGTTTGAGGGCAGACAAGAGTGCTTGTGGTCACCCGCAGACCAGAGCACAAGCCGGACAGTTGTAAGCAAACCTCTCTGTAGATTGCACGATTATGAAAGAAATGAAAATGCATCGGTCCCTAGAAGTATCTCTGAAAACAGCTGCAGAAAACCCTGAGGTTTGGGACACTGTGCCTTCCAAACTGGAAGCAGAACCCCATTTTAACAAAGAGTCAAATGTTAAAAGAAATAAGCTGGATAAATAAGCAAATAACAGAAAAAAAATTGGCCAAAGTTACTATGGTAATAAAGAAGATCAAAATACATACTGAAAAGACAACAAAATGAAAACTCCTACATCCAAAATCTCCAAAGAAAATGAATTGGTGTTAGACCATGGAAGAGCTCAAAGGATTTTGAAAATCAAGAAGAGAGTAAAAGAACAATCAGGAAGAGAAAAAAAGAGTGATGTGAGAAAATCATGACGAGTCCACAGTTTGGTAGAGGAGACACACAAAAAATACTGAAGAAAAAATAACACCTTAAAAACAGAATAGACCATGTGATAAAAGAAGCACAAAAAGCTAATGAGGAGAAGATGAAAAGCAGAATTGGCCAAATAAAAAAGAGGCACAAAAATTAGCTGAAGGAAAAAACCTGTGAAATATCTCATTTGGACCAAAAAAAAAAAAAAACCCAAACAACAACAACAACAACAACAACAACAACAACAACAAAAACCCAAGTGACTTGGAAAATAGTTCCAGAAGAAATAATTTAAAAATTATCAGATAACCTGAAATTCATAATCATAAAAAGATCTGAAACATCATCTTTCAAAAAATTATCAAGGAAAACTGCCCTGATATTCTAGAACAAGAGAGTTAAATAGAAGTTGAAACGCTCTACCAATCACTTACTGAAAGAGATCCCCAAATAAAAATTCCCAGAAATATTATATCCTAATTTCAGTGCTCCCAGGTCAAAGAGAAAATATTACAAGCAGCCAGAAACAATTCAAGTATTATGAAGCCATAGTTCAGATAACAAAAGATTTAGCAGCTTCTACATTCATGAATCAGAGGGCATGGTGTATACCATTCCTAAGGACAAAGGAGTTAGGATTACAACCAAGGAACATCTACCCAACAAAACCCAGTATAGTTCTTCAGGAGAAAACTGGATATTCAAAATAAAATAGAGGACTTTAGACTTCTGAGGAAAAGACCAGAATTGAATAGAAAATTAGACTTTTAAATACAAGACTCAAACAAAGGTACACAGGAAAGTGAAATCATAAAGGATTTAATAAAGTTGAACTGTTTACATTTCTACATGGGAAAATGATGCTTGTAACACAAGAACTTTTTCATTATTAAGGCAGTTAAGAATATATATATATGTATATATATACATATATACATACAGAAGGCACAGATGTGAGTTGAATATGAAGGGATGTACAGCAAGATAAGTGTGGAAATATGTATACATATATTTGATTTGTCAAGTATTTTAATATAATTAACATGTAGTGGATCTCCTGCCATCTAAGGGAGGGGTGGAGACTAGGGGGGGGGGAAATTTGTAATGGAAAGCTTTGTAAGGGTCAATGTTGAGCAATTACCCATGCATATGTTTTGCAAATAAAAAACTTTAATAAAAAAAAGAATATGAACAGATAATACCTAAAACAATAAAATTAAGGGCTGAGAAAGAGTAATATGCTGAGAAAAAAGGAAAGGAAGAGTTAGAATGAGGTGAATTATTTCACATAAAAGAAGCAAGAAGAACTTTTACAGTGTGGGAAAGAGGAGAACCAGGTGGAAGTAAGTGTTAATTATTGTCATCTAAAATTGGCTCAAAGAGAGAATAACATTGACATTCAATTGGGTATAGAAATGCCACTTATGCTACGGGAAAGCAGGAAGGGAAGGAGGCTAAGACAAGGATTAGTGATAGAATTGAGAAAAGATTGAAGGCAGTGGTGGTCAAAAGCAAAACATTTTTTAAGGAGGGATGAGGTGAAAGGAGAAAGAGAACAGAATAAACAGGGTGGGGAATAGGATGGAGAGAAATGAATTTAGCAAGTCTAAGTGTGAAAACAATTTTGAAACAAGTTTCTCTGGTAAAGGCCTCATTTTTCAAATACACAGAGAGCTGAGTCAGATTTATACAAATAGAAACCATTCCCCCAACTGGTAAACAATCAGAAGATATGAACAATTTGCAATCAAAACTATCTGTAGTCACGTGAAAAAAATGTTCTAAGTCACTATTGATTGGAGAAATGCAAAAAAAGAGAATAATTCTAAGTTACTACCTCGCACCTATTAGATTGGCTAATAGGACAGAAAAGAAGAATGGCAAATGTTGGAGAGGATGTGAGGAAAATGAAACAGTCATGCATTGTGGGTGGAGTTATAAACTGATTCAACGTTTTATACAATTTTAATATTTTACTTATTAACATTTTTTTCTGAGTTCCAAATTTTTTCCTTCCCTCTCCTCCCATAGATGGTAAGCAATCAGATATAGGTTATAAATGGGCAATTGTGTATGACATTTAAATATTAATCATTTTGTATAAGAAGACTCACAGGAAAGACAAAAAGAGTGAAAAATAGCATGCTTTAGTCTGTATACAAACAATATCAGGTCTTTCTCTGGAGACAGATAGTATGCTTTTTCATTAGTCTTTTGAGATTATCTTACATCACTGTATGGCTGAGAAGAGCTAATACTGTTGTTATCATATACAGTGTTCTCCTGGGTCTGTTCACCTCATTATGAATCAGTTCATGTAAATCTTTCCAGGATTTTCTGAAATCATCCTGCTTGTCATTTCTGACAGCACAATAATATTCCATTACAATCATATACTACAGCTGGTTTAGTCATTCCCCCATTTGATGGATATCTCCTCAATTTCCTTTTTTTTTGCCATCACAGAAAGAGCATTTTAGTACATGTAGATCCTTTTCCCTCTTTAGGATCTCTTTGGGAAAGAGATCTAGTAGTGATATTGCTGGATCAAAGAGTATGCACAGTTTTATAGCTCTTTAGTCGGAGTTCCAAATTACTCTCTAGAACGGTTGGATCAGTTCACAAATACACCAACAATGTATCAGTGTCCCAGTTTTCCCACATCACCTCCAATTTCCAACATTTTCCTTTTTTTTGCCATATTAGCCAATCTAAGGTCTGAGATGGTACCTCAGAGTTGTTTAAATTTGCATTTCTCTAATCAATAGTGATTTAAAGCATTTGTTCTGATGGCTATAAATAGTTTTGTTTGCTTCACTGAAAACAACCGGTTATATCCTTTGAGCATTTATCAATTGCAAAATAACTTGCATTTCTATTCATTTGATTCAGTTCTCTATATATTTGAGAAATGAGATATCAGATATGCTTGTTGAAAAATTCTCCCCTAGATTAATGAAAAAAAAGGCAGATGAAGGTGGCCTTGCTGTACCAGATCTAAAACTATATTATAAAGCAGCGGTCATCAAAACCGTTTGGTACTGGATAAGAAATAGAGCAGTGGATCAGTGGCACAGGATAGGTTATCAGGACAACCTAGGCATTAACCTTAACAATCTAGTGTTCGATAAACCCAAAGAACACAGCTTTTGGGATAAATACTCTCTATTTGGCAAAAACTGCTGGGAAAATTGGAAACTAGTGTGGAAGAAATTAGGGCTTGACCCATACCTAACACCACATACCAAGATAAGATCTAAATGGGTTCATGATCTAGATATAAAGAGGGACTTTGTAAGCAAGTTAGAGGAACGTAATATAGTTTATCTCTCAGACCTGTGGAGGTGGAACAAATTTATGTCCAAAGAAGACTTGGAACTCCTAATTGAACACCAGAGGGATAATTTTGACTATATTAAGTTAAAAAGTTTCTGTACAAACAAAACAAATGCAGACAAGATTAGGAGGGAAGCATCTAATTGGGAAATCGTCTTTACATTTAATGGTTCTGATAAAGGCCTCATTTCTAAAATATATAGAGAATTGTCTCATATATATAAGAATTCAAGCCACTCTTCAATAGATAAATGGTCAAGGGATATGAACAATTTTCAGATGATGAAATTAAAACCATCTCTAGTCATATGAAAAGGTGCTCCAAATCACCATTGATCAGAGAAATGCAAATTAAGACAACTCTGAGATACCACTACACACCTGTCAGATTGGCTAAAATGACAGGAAAAGATAACGATGAATGTTGGAGGGGATGTGGGAGGGCTGGGACACTAATACATTGTTGGTGGAACTGTGAACGGATCCAACCATTCTGGAGAGCAGTTTGGAGCTATGCTCAAGAAGTTGTCAAACTGTGCATACCCTTTGACCCAGCAGTGTTTCTACTGGGCCTATATCCCAAAGAGATCTTAGAGGAGGGAAAGGGACCCACATGTGCAAGAATGTTTGTGGCGGCCCTTTTTGTGGTGGCTAGAAACTGGAAACTGAAGGGATGCCCATCAATTGGAGAGTGGCTGAATAAATTATGGTATATGAATGTTACGGAATATTATTGCTCTGTAAGAAACGACCAGCAGGACGATTTCAGAG
>JAJPUD010017669.1:0-29011 GCA_023553655.1 Myrmecobius fasciatus
TTAATTAAATACTTTTCTTATTTTCAATTTTATTAATCTCCCCTTTTATTTTCAGAATTTCCAATCTGGTATTTAATTGAGGGTTTTTAATTTGTTCCTTTTCTAGCTTTTTTAGTTATAAGCACAATTCATTGATCTTCTCTTTCTCTATTTTATGCAAAGAAGGATCTAGAGGTATAAAATTTCCCCTTAAAACATCTTTGGCTGTATTCCACAAATTTTGCTATGTTTTCATTCTCCTGGATGAAATTATTGATTGTGGCTATGATTTGCTGTTTCATCCATTCATTCTTTAGGGTGAGATTATTTAATTTCCAATTAAGTTTTGGTCTATTTTCTCTTGGCCTTATGTTGCATGTTATTTTCATTGCATCATTATCCGAAAAAAAATGCATTTATTTTTTCTGCCTTTATGCATTTGATTTTGAGCTTTTTATGCTTTAATATATTGTAAATTTTTGTATAAGTTCCATGAAGCACTGAGAAAAAAGTAAATTCCTTTCTGTCTCCATTCAATTTTCTCCAAAAATCCATCATACCTAACTTTTCTAGCATTTTGTTTACCTCAAGTTCTTTCTTATTCATTTTGTGGACTGAGATTTATTTAGTCCTGAGAAAGCAAGTTTAAGATCCCCCAGTAGTATAGTTTTGCTGTCTATTTCTTCTTGCATCTCTCTTAACTTCTCCAGTATAGGATGCTATACTGCTTGATGCATATATGTTTAGTATTGCTTAATTATCTATGGCACATTTTAGTAAAATATAGTTTCCATCCTTATCTTTTTAAATTATATCTATTCTTGCTTTTACTTGATCTGAGATCAGGATAGCTTCCCCTGCTTTTTTAATTCATCTGAAAGGATAATAAATATGTTTTCTTTTTCCTTTCTCTGTTCCCTCCTTTCCAGTTTTGCTTTTGATGATCACCTCCCTCAAACAGTCCTCCTCCTTTTAAAGCCCCTCCCCACTTTTTACCCCTTTCTCCTAATTCTTATATTTTCCCTTCTATTAGTGTTTCCCTTTTGTTTCCCCCTTTCCCTCCCACTTCCCCTTTTCCTTCCCACTTCCCTATAAGGTGAGACAAGTTTCTCTGTGAAACCAAACATGTCTGATATTCTCTCTTAGAGCGAAGTCTGATGAGAGTAAGATTTACACAATGCTCAACCCCCTTTGTTCTTTCCCTCAATTATAATAGGTTTTCTTTGCCTCTTCATGAGATGTAAAATTCTTATTTTATCTCTTTTTCCCTCTTTTTCCACTATGATCCCCCTTCCACCTCTCGATTCTTTTTCATATTATCAACATTAAATCAAATTATACCCACATTCTCTAATTATACCCATAATAGAAATATAGTTCTCAAGAGTTCTTCCCCTTTACCTTTTTATGCTTCTCTTGAGTTCTTTGTTTGAAAGTCAGATTTTTTGTTCAGATTTGGTCTTTTTATTTGAAATAGGAGACATTCATCTATATCATTAAATGCCATCTTCTTCCCAGAAAGATAATGCTTATTTTACCTGGATAGCTTTCTTTTTTTTTTTCTTTTCTTTTTTTTTGGCTGTAATCCCACTTCCTTTGCCTTTTACAATATCATTTCCAGGCCCTTCAATCCTTTAAGTTAGAAGCTGGTACATCCTGGGTGGTCCTAATTGTCACTTCTTGGTATTTGAATTGTTTCTTTCTGGCTGTTTGTAATATCTTTTCCTTGGTGCTATAGTTCTGAAAGTTAGCCATGATATTGCTTGGGGATTTAATCTTGGGGTCTTTTTCAGGAGGTAATTGGTGAATTTTTTTGATGGCTCTTTTACATTCTGATTTTAAAATATAGAGGGGAGGGAGAGAAATGTTCTTATAATTTCTACATTTTCAGATCTAGTTTTTTTGGAAATGACGTCTCTAAAATTCATAATGCACTATACCATGCTGCTATCTATCTCTTTCTATTTCTATCTCAATTTAATAGTTGTCTAATTTTCTGATTTTGTTGCTTTAAGCACATGGTGCAAACATTTCAGCTTTATGTTTGAAGTCCTTGACAATATGGCTCCCACTGCTTAGTATCAAAATAATTTTCAATATTTAAATTTAGGAAAGATAGGTACTTACATATGTGTGTATGCCCATACATAGGTATACATACACACACATATATATGTATATGTATACATTGTATATATACATATATATGTATATACTTATACACATATATTATTGAATGGTTTGTTAAATTAAAAAAAAAACCCTAGTCATTATTTGGAGAATTTTTAATTATGTTTTCCTCTCAGGAAAACTTTTAGGTGGATATTTGTATTTGTATTCATGTATATGTGTGTAAATTCTTGTGTTGTTGAGTAAATTAATTATTTTCATGAACTTTGAATACATAAAATTTTCTTCTCACCCAATATTAAGCTAGTCATGCTGTTTATTAGATCTTCCATTTATCCCCTGACTTAGAATTCAACTTCAGAAGGTACACTAACTTTTAAACAAAAGTACTGAGGTATAACATTGGCTGTCCGGAAAAAGTCCCTGGTGACTACGGGTTGGCAGCAGCTGACACTGACAAGACTAGTTTGCTGTGCCAGCAGCTGGGAAATCCAAATGACATTAAAAGAAACACGTCCCTCCCTTTTCCTCCCCCTCAGCTATTTCTGGCACCTGGAGAATTAATTGAAATAGTTATTTACATTCATTGAAAAACTTGTTGGGTCTTCATAAATTGGGAAAGACAATGGGAAGAAAATCAAGCTTTTAAAAACATGACTAATCCACCTTAGATAATCTGATATCATACTTATATTATATACTTTTGGTCTGCAAAAATTATCTCATTTAAAGGTCAATGATAATCTTTTGTCTTCTGATATATGGAAACGGTGCAAGAGTGTTATTTGGAAAGGAAATTAAGGATTACCTTAAGTTCTGTCCAAATGTTTCTTTACATTACACATGCATAATAAATGATTGCTTGGTTTATTTAATGAATATTTGTTTAGTAGATACTGAGTTCAGCTAAATTAATTCCTAGTTATAAGATTTATGTAGAGTATATAAGCTTCTTGAAGGCAGGGGTTGTTTCATTAACACAATGTAGCTTCTTAGTAAGTAATGTGTTAAGTGGAATTGAATTTTGAGAGAAAGTACAAGTAGATATAGTAAACATTTCTGAACTGCCTTAGTTTTCTTCTGAGGAGGATTTTTCCTTAATTTGTTTTAGAACTTAAAAATCTCTTTAGCCTTAAAAGACACATACATAGCACAGTTTCCAAGATATTAAGAAAACTATCTTATTATGAGCTCTTATTTGGTAACTTGCTTATTATGAGAATTGTTCTTCACTGCAACAGATGGAAGATAACCAGCAAGAACAGGTGCTGTTAACATATGGGCAGGAACATATTCAGGTTGGAAACCTCATTTGTGTGGAAGGAGTTTGAACCATCTCTTCAGTTTTAAATGTTTACCTTCTTTACTTTCCATCATTAGCCACTGAGATCCTGCTTTAGGTATAGTAATTATAAAAAAAGATGCATAAAACGCTTGGCTGAAAGGGAGGAACATTGGGGCTCACTGACACAATTAAATTATTTTACAGAGGTTGTAACTAAGGACATAAGAAATGGTGTTTTTTTAAGTTGTGATAAACTAGATAATAACAAAATTCCCTCATTCCCAGTTTAGGCCTCTTGTCATTTGTACCTTTATGGGACATTTTTGCAGTGCTGTTTTATTGGCAGGTAAACCTCAGAGCACCTGGCATAGCAGCATCCGTATCACAATACTCCCTTTACCGTTGTCTGGTACTAGTCTTAGTCTTTCCCTAGAAGTCATATTCATGACAACAAATTTTTCAGGAGTTGCAGCCTTGCCTACTTAGCAATGTTAGCTACTGAAGGTCCAGAAAAGAAAGTTTTGATACTGATAAATGTTACAATAGCAGATATGAATATGACACTATTGAAGTCAATGAACATGAAGATGCATTATTATTTATCTTGACATTGAACCCTGGACCTATCTCCCTGACCTGCTACTAAATTTTCTTCTATGTGTTATCTCCACCTATTCAACACATGACGCAAATAATAGCAAACAGGCAGTGATTTACTTCTATCATTTTGGGAAGAAATATAGGCTTGTTTGGTACCTCAATCCACCTCTTGAAATCTTAGTCCTTTAGTCATGGTGACTGCATGATGTTTTTATAGTGCAAAGCTGTATCATTGTGTGTATGCTCTTTGCTAAAGATTATAGACCAGTAAGGGAGGTAAAATATGAATCCAAATGACATATAGAAAAGAAAATATGAATCCAAATGAAAGGATAATGTAGGAATTCAGGAAAGGAGAGAGATCTTCTGTCTGGAAGGAGAGCAAGAGTGTGGATAACTTAGAGGAGCAAGGGATAATGAGTTGGATTTGAAGGATACTGAGATAAATAAGGAGAATGAGAGAGGTAAGGATATTCCACCTTGAGAGTATAATTTGAACAGAAATAAAGATATATATATATATATATGTATGTATTTGTATGTATTTGTTTAGAGCATAGGAAGCAGTCTAATTTTGCTCTGAAAGGAAGAAGTACGAAGTTACACTAGAAAGGTAGGTACAAATCAAAATATAGAAAACTATGAATGACTGGTTAAAAAGGATTTGGATTTCATTTAATAATTGAGGAAAAATCAATTATGTTTTTATTTTTGAGTGGCAGAGTAGCTGAATCAGCAATCTATGAATAATAGTAATAAATGATAGGTAGATTTAGATTAGAGATACAGATATTGATGTGTGGATAGATTGGTAAAGCTATTATTAAATACTCATGTTTCAAGTAATATGCTAAGCACTAGACATATATGTTTCTCTCAAGTAGCTTACATTCTATTAGAGGAAACAAAAATATAAGCAGACTTGGAAAGATGTGGAGGTGTTAGAAGCCATGCCTACATAGAATCAAGTCTGGTGAGGAGATGAATGCACCGACTATCTCCACTTTCCTTCCCTCTATCTCTCTTGTTAATCTGAAAATAAGCAAAGTAAGGGTCCCTCATTCTTAATAATTTGAAACAAAATTATTATTTATGTGTAAAGGTGCCTGAAAAGATTAATGAGTGATCCGGTATCCTTTCCATGGTATATATTCATGGCAACTTCCTGTAGCTTTTATCTAGAACTGCTGTCTGATAAATCTTTTGATGTTGGGGATTATACTTCTTTGCAGGATTTGTCCTTTGGTCTGACTAAGCATATTTAAAAGCCTTCAGAATTTTACAAATGGGTAGGATAATTGAAAAGTGTTTACCTGGTATACAGTAGGGAGTTTTGAACATAGATTAGTAATAAGCTGAAGATTCTTCCTTTTTCTGCACTCTGAGAAGTCACTTCTCTTGTGGAGTGAGGAAAGTACATAATATATGTCTGGACTGTATACAAATCAAGATGAGGAAAGAACACTATTGTGAACCAGGAAAGTGTAGTTCTAGTTTTGATCCTACTCTATCTAGGTAACTGGATGTTCTCTCTCTGGACCTTTAAACTTTTTTCACTGTTTAATAAAAACAGAAAGATCTCCAGTAACCTTATAAGAAGCTAAATGATCTCTTGTTTCTTTGAATCTGAAAGATTACTTGAATCTATGATGCTGAGAGATCTACAAAGGCTTTGGAAGGCTTACATTTGTACCTACCTAAAGAAAAAAGGGTAAAGGTAAGCTTTAAGCATACAGAATCCTCAAACATAATGAGAGACCAAATACCTTGAACTTGTATGCTGTGTAGAAGGCCAGAGAAATTATCTTCTACTTCTGCTTCTAACATTTTTCTTCTCTTTTTATTCCTATGGAATTCTTACTTTGGTCCTTTGGCATAGTTCTTTTCTCTGAAAATAAATCTCAGAAAAATCACTATTAGAAACAAACATTTCAGCAGTCATCTGTGAAATTGTAGCAAAACAATATATAAAGAGAACAGTTTAGGTGAAAAGCTATACTGGTTAAAATGAATATTTAAGAGTGTTCATGGCCTTTATCAGACTTACGCTTTGGTCCAGTCAAACAGATTTAAAAGCCTATAGGATTTTTAGAAAAGGGTAAAATAATTGAAAACTGTTCACCTGGCATATAGTAGAAAGCTCTTATATCAACTGCAGTGGAAAGATCAAGCTGGAAAAGAATAAAATTATCCTTTGCATTGGATAGGAAAGTAATTTTTGGTAATCTCAGTAATCATGGTCTGTGTTGAAATCAAGGTGTGGAAGACATACTGGAATAGTCCAAGACTTATTAACATTACAGTAATAATTTTCATTTTTATGAATTTACAAAGCAATATTAAGGACATTCATGGCTAGGGAAACATTTGCTGGGTATCTATACATCTGAGATATTGTGTATTCCACAGAGAAATACATAGAAAAGTAGAAGATAACCCCTGCCCTCCAGGAGTTTAAAATATAGACAATGGAGCTAAAAGCACAGAATCTAGAGTTGAAAATGATCTTATAAATGATCCTATCCAAACCTAATTGAAAAAAGTAGGGAATTAAATAACAACTGGGACACATAGGTATAATACAGATCAGAATACAAATACATAAGAAGATTAAGAATGAGAAATTCCTTCTATCTGGGGACCATCAGAAAAGAAAGAGATCCCATTGGAGATATTTCACTTTTGCTACTTTCTTTTACTTATAATAACATTCTTGGTGATAGTATGAATTTAATAACTCCTATTTTACAGATGAAGAAAAATTAATTAATCTGTCAAAAATCAAATAAATATAACATAGAACTAATAAATATATTAAACATGGTTAAACATATGTTAAATCTACTATAAGCACACATATTTATACAATTATCTTGCTGCACAAGAAAGATCAGATCAACAAGTTAAAAAAACTGAGAAAGAAAATAAAATTCAACCAAATCACAAAAAGAGTGAAAATGCTATGTTGTAATCCATCTTCCATTTCCACATCCCTCTCTCTCTATGTAGATGGATCTTATCATCACAAGATCATTGGAATTGGCCTGAATTGTTTCATTGTTGAGAAGAGATAAGTCCATCAGAATTGATCATTGTATAATTTTGTTGATGCTGTGTACAATTATCTCCTGGTTCTGCTCATTTCATTTAGCATCAGTTCATATAAGTCTCTCCAGGCCTCTTTGAAATCATCTTGCTGATTGTTTCTTACATAATAATAATATTCCATATCATTCATATACAATAATTTATTCAGTCATTCTCCAACTGATGGACTCCCACTCAGTTTCCAATTTCTTGCCTCTACAAAAAAGGGCCCCCATAAACATTTTTGCACTTGTGGGTTCCTTTCCCTTGTTTAAGATATATTTGGTATATAAATCCAGGATCAAAGGGTATGCACAATTTGATAACCCTTTGGACATACTTCCAAATTGCTCTTCAGAATGATTGGATCAGTTCACAATTCCACTAACAATGTATTAGTGTTCTAGTTTTCCCACATCCTATCCAACATTTGCCATTATCTTTTCCTATCATCTTAGCCAATCTGATGGCAGGGTAATGGTACCACACAGTTCTTAATTTGCATTTCTCTGATCAATAGTGATTTTCATATGACTAGAAACAGTTTCACTTTCTTCATCTGAAAATTGTCTGTTCATATCCTTTGACCATTTATACAATGGAGAATGGCTTGAATTCTTATAAATTTGAATCAGTTCTCTATATATCTTAGAAATGATGCCTTTCTCAGAAGGCTTGAATGTAAAAATGTTTTCCGAATTTATTACTTCCCTTCTTATCTTGTCTACATTACTTTTGCATACACAAAACCTTTTTAACTTAATATAATGAAAATTTTTTTGTTTTGTGTTCAATAATGATCTCCAAGTTTTTTTTGGTCACAAATTCCTTCATTCTCTACAGATCTGAAAAGTAAACTATCCTTTTTTTCTTCTAATTTACTTATAATATCATACTTCATGGTTTAATCATGAACCCATTTTGACCTTATCTTGGTAAGGATGTTAGGTATGGGTCAGTGCCTAGTTTCTGCCATTCTATTTTCCAATTTGCCCAGCAGTTTTTGTCAAATAGTGAGTTCTTTTCCCAAAAGCTGTGCCTTTGGATATGTCAAACACTAGATTATTACAGTCATTGACTATTTTGTCCTATGAACCTAACCTCTATCACATATTGATTATTTCTTAGCCAGTACCAAATGGTTTTGATGACTGCTGCTTTATAATAGAGTTTTAGGTCTGGCACAAGTAGGCTACTTTCATTTGCATTTTTTCATCAATTCCCTTGAAATTCTTGATCTTTTGTTCTTCCAAATGAACTTAGTAATTAATTTTTTTTAGATTAGTAAAATAATTTTAGGGAGTTTGATTGGTATGATGTTGAATAAGTAAATGAATTTAGATAGTATTGTCATTTTAATTATGTTAACTTGGTCTACCCATGAACACTTGATATTTTTCCAATTGATTAGATCTAACTTTATTCATGTGGAAAGTGTTTTGTAGTTGTGTTTATATAGTTCTTGACTTTCCCTTGTCAAGTAGACTCCCAAATATCTTATATTATCAGCAGTCATTTTAAATTGAATTTCTCTTTGTATCTCTTACTGCTGGACTTTGGCAATATATAAAAAATACTGATGATTTATGTGGATTTGTTTTGTATAGTGTAACTTTTCTATAATTGAGAATTATTTCTAGTAGTGCTTTAGTTGATTCTCAAGGATCCTCTAAGTATACCCTTATATCATCTGCAAAGAGTGAAAATTTGATTTCCTCATTAGCTACTCTAATTATTTTAATCTTTTTTTCTTCTTTTATTGCCAAAGCTAACATTTCTAGTGCAATATTGAATAGTAATGGTAATAGTGGGCAAGCTTGTTTCACTCCTGATCTTATTGGGAATGGTTCACATTTGTCCCCATTACATATGTTCCTTGCTAATGGTTTTAAATGAATGATACTGATCATTATAAGGAAAAGTCCATTTATTCCTATACTCTCTAGTGTTTTTTTTTTCCTGAGGCAATTGGGGTTAAGTGACTTGCCCAGTGTCACACATGAAGGAAGTGTTGTGTCTGAGACAAGATTTGAACTCAGGGCTGATGCTCTATCCACTGCACCACCTAGCTCCCCCATCTCGAGTGTTTTTAATAGGAATGGGTGTTGGATTTTATCAAATGCTTTTTCTGAATGAATTGAGATAATTATATGATTTTTGTTAGTTTGGTTATTGATATAATCAATTATGCTAATAGTTTTCCTAATATTGAAGCAGCCCTGCATTCCTGGTATAAATCCTATTTGATCACAGTGTATTATCTGGGGGATGATGAACACATTGTAGGATTCTATTTTTAGTCTACTCTGGTATTTGCTTCCATTTTATGGGAGAGTTCTTCCCATTCACATTCACAGTTATGATTACCAGTTCTGTATTTCTTTTCTTCCTGTTTTCTCCCCTGTATGTACTTTTTTCTATTTCCACTCAATTCTTCTTTAGTAGTGATTTATTTTTAAGCCATTTCTTCCACTACCTTCCCTATCTTCTATTACTCCTCCCCCTTTCTCTTACCTCTTTCTCCTATGTTCTTGCCTTCTCTTCTATGCAGTCCCTCTCTTTTCATTTCTCTTCCTCCTCCTACTTCTTTATAGGATGAAATAAATTTCTATACCCAAGTGAATGATTAATTTATTCCCTCTTGGAGCCAAAAGTGGTGAAATCAAGCTTCAGATAGTGCTCATCCCTCTCCCTTCTTTCCCTATATTGTAATGGGTCTTTTGTACCTCTTCATGTGATTTAATTCATCCCTTTATATCTCCCCTTTTCTCTTCTCCCAGGATCTTTTCCCATCCCTTAATGTTTTTTTTCTTTGATATCATCACATCAGAGTCCCTTCATAACTACACCCTTAATATACTCTCTAGTTGTCCCAATAACAGATACAGTTCTCTAGATTACCATTTTCCCATGTAGGGAAGTAAACAGTTTAAGCTTTAACTAATACTCATTTTCCTTTGTTTTTAATTCTTCTGTGCTTCTCTTGAGTCCTGTGTTTGAAGATTAATTTTCTATTTAATCCTGTTTTTTTTTCAATATAAATAACTGAAAATGTCTTACTTTATTGAATATCAATCAGTCTCCTCCCCTGGAAGATGATGCTCAGTCTAGCTGAGACGTTAATTCTTGGTTATAATCCCAGATTCTTTGCCTTCTGTAATATGGTATATCAGGTCATCTGTTCCTTTATTATAGAAAGTTCCAGATCCTGAATAATTCTGACTGTTGCTCTTTAATACTTGAATTGTTTTTGCCTGGCATCTTGAAGTATTTTTTTCCTTGAGATTATAGTTCTGGCATTGCAAGAATATTCCTTGGGATTTACCTTGTGGGATTTCTTTCTAAAGGTGATTGATGGATTCTTTCAATGACTAATTTCCCCTTCTGTTTCTAATATAGTGAAGCAGTTTTCCTTTATGATCTCTTGAAAAATGCTATCCAGGCTATTGGGGGGGTCATAGCCTTCAGATAGAACAATAATTTTTAAATTGTCTCTTCTGGAGATATTTTGTATCTCTTTTTCCATTTAGTTAATTCTACTTTGTAAGGAGCTGTTTTCTTCAGACCATATTCTTCTTTCCTTTTCCAAGTTGGTGACTTTCATGCATACCTCTCATTTCCTTTCTCATTTTTCCTTCTATCTCTCTTATTTGCCTTTTAAAGTCTTTTATAAGCACTTCAAAGAAGTCTCTTTGATCTTGAGAGCAATTCATATTAGTCTTTGTGATTACGTCTGTGAACATTATATACTTGTCTGAGTTGGTGTTTTGGTCTTTTCTGTCTCCATAGTAGCTCTCTTCTGTTCTTTTCTGTTTCTTGATCATTTTCTTTCCTTCTCTTTTTGTATTTCTTTTTTTTTTAACTTTTATGGTTGAACTCTACTCCTGGAGTAAAGGAGGAGCTGTTCCAAGTTTCCTCTGAGCCTAAGCTTTGAGCACAGTGGTCCCTTGTGTTTTCAAGGGGTAGCTTTATCTGTTCTTTCCAGGAAAACCTGCTTTTCCAGAATTTGCCTTTTGATCTGTAACAGGAGGCTGCCCCATTTGTCTTCTTTTCTACTGAGCTAGGACTGAGGATCTCAGTTGCTGATCTGCTTTGATTAAAATCCTCTCATTTGCTTTCCCTGACTCCATCTAAACTGGACTAAACAACCTTTTAACCCCAATGAGACTGACTTTTTTGAAGTTTTTCCAATATATCTTAAACTGGAGAATTCCATCAGACTCTATTCAGAAATTTGGCTTCTTTTGGTTTTCAAAGGAAATTTTGAGAGCTCAAGCAGCTTCCTGACATCACTCTGCCAATGTGGTTCCACTCCCAGAAGAGTGGAGTTTGTCTTAGTAAGAAATGTTTAGGGCTCCCTTCTTGTATATTTTGGAATTTACAAAATTATGTCAATATCCCAGGGAAAATTATTAAAAACTTAGACATACATATAATTTATCCTATCTAGCATGTATTAGATTACCTGTCATCTAGGGGTGGGGGGCGGGGGGAGGGAAAGGAAAAGCTTTGGAAAAAAAAAGTTTTTTTTTTTTTCTTTTTTTTTGCAAAGGTCAATGTTGAAAAGTCACTCATATGTTTTGCAAATAAAAAGCTTTATTAAAAAAAAAAGAAACATGGACAGATAAGGAAATCATAATAAAGGTTAAGGCTAAATCATTAAAAAAAAAAAAAACTTAGACATAGTTATTGTATACATGTCAAGTATTTGATTCCTAGGCACAAAACAAATATTTTACACATAAAACCAATTAAAATGAAAACTTTATAAGCATAATTTAATAACCTAGTTACTTTTGTACTCTGCTACTATGTTGAGAATTAGATATCAGAATATGATATTAAATATCTATTTTGTATTTCTTCTTGGTTTTATACTGTACAAATGTACAATAACTCAGATATATGTCATTTGTGAAACCAGGCCAATGATTGGATTCAAATTCTGATTGACATTTATTTCTCCAAGAGCATTGATACAGTTGCCAGTGACTCATACTAAAATATAGACAAGATTGACTGAGTGCATAGAACACGGGGATTCTGGAATATACAAGGACTCATTTAAGTTTAGACATATCCATCTTGAATTTGATTGTTTATTCACCTAAGAATAAAATACAAGTTACAATTTAGAAGTACACAGATACTAAGCTTCCCTTGTAGAGACACAGATATAGCTATCACATCAGAAAAGTGATAGAATCTCCCTCATCTCTCACTTTTGCATGATACTATCTGAGAAAACAAAGGGAGGTAATGAGATAGGGACAGTTACTCCTTTTAAAAAAGGCCTTCTCTCTCATCTACTCTCCTTCTCATTGGTCATTGAGGGAGTTGCTTTCTCACTTCAAACTATGAGCCCTTCAACACTGACTCCAGCACAGGGAACTCCAGTGAAACACTCCCTGCTATGCAATCCAAAACCTCCAATCCTGCTTCCCAGTTTAAGCCTATCTACACATATATTTCTACTCCATAAGAATCTGAAGGTATTTTTCAGTGATTTTGTACTTGGGATAAAATACAAAAATGAAAAATATTTCCTGTGCTAAAGGAACTTCTATTCTCTAGAAGGGAGCAACATATAAACATGTAAGTAAAAAGAACAACAACAAAAAAAAAAAACAAGAAAGTGCTAACAACTAAGGGTATTAGAAACGGTTGCTTCTGTGGAGGAAGCAAATGAATTGAGCCTTTAAATTAAGAAATTAAAGATTCTATGAGAGAAGTGAAAAGAGGGTGCATTTTAATCATAAGTAAACTTGTATAAGAGCATATTAGTAGAAGATGGATGGAATGTTGATCTTTGGAAAATAATAAGTAGGGCAGTTTGAAAGCTTAAAATGCAAAAGAGGAGTAATGAGAAATCAGTTTTGAAAGGTCAGTTTGAAGCTACTTTGTAAAAAGATTTCTACAATGAGCTGAGGAATTTGTATTGTATCCTAGGGGCAATGAATAGTTGTTGAAGATTTGTGATTACAAAGGCAAAATGGTCAGTCTTTCTCTTTAAGGAAGAACTCTTGGCCAATCTATGTCACCAAATTAAATGTGTTGTAACTTGAATTTAAAAACTGAGTAACTTGACTTTCCTATATTAAAAGTAAGCAACCTATCTAGGGATCACTCCAATTAATGATGGGAAAGAGTGGTGTAATCAGCATGAGGTACATATAGAATCACTAATCCTGCTGAATTAATGAAACTATTGATTCAACTCAGGGGGGTGGATAGCAGCTTTTATGGAGCTACTTAAAGTAAATATGTCCACTGAACAAAATTTTCTCCATCATTTCCACTTAGATTCATAAATGGTTACCATTAGAGATTTATTACTTTGGACTTTGAAGGTTGCAACTTAGAACTGAGGTGGATTTTTGGTGTTCAGACTTGTGACCTGGGCAGTATAAGGAAGTCTAGTAATGTGCATCATCATTTGTTCTGAAATATGTAGTCTAAAAGAATTTCTGTGTGCACAGAGCAGTTAATTGCTTGCTAAGTGTCACACAGCCACTCTATCAGAAATTGGACTTGAACTTTTTTTTCATCATTCTAGATAAGCTCACAAACACTATATCATAATGTGTTTCTTTGAAAAGTTTTGAAAAAATGCAAAAATCTGAGAGAAGTGTAAAACTAAAATCCATTGTGATCCGTTCCAGAAAGATTTGTTTACAAGTTTAGAGAACAATTGGTATTTGTTACTATAGAAGGGTGTGGAAAGGTATGAAAGGAGTGAAGTTGAAAGAAATGTTCTGAAATCAAGAATTCCAAAAATATATTTTTCTGATTTAACATTTGTGTAGGATTAGATTTATATGAACTTACCAAGTCAATTAGAGCTACAAATCATTTCTATCTCTTTTTTTCAACATATATCTTATTATGCTATAAATATACTAGATATTCCAATGAATGCTTGACAAAATCGTAATGAACAGAGGCACTGTAAATATTGCATTTGGCTCCAGAGGCCAACAGTTAATATCTGTCTCTGTTACATTTGGATCTTTAGCAACAAATTTACCTTCTCTGGGTCCCAGTTTTTCTTCTCTATAAAATTAGGTAATTATAACAGATGATATCTAAAGGGATCTTCAACTCTAAAATGTGGCTTTAAACAAATGTTTTGATCGCCTTGGGTTTCAAATTTCTTATATCTAGAAATGAACAATTCATCCTAGATGATCTCTGAGATACTTTTCATTTTAACTGGATCTAACCTTTAGCTCTCTTTACCTTTGTGCTTTCCAAAGTTTATTATTTTGCAATTGTTTTTCAGGTCCTGCCTGACTTTTTGTTGCTCCATTTGGGTTTTCTTGGCAAAGATACTGGCATGCAGAGTTTACCATTTTCTTTTCTAATTCATTATAGATGAAGAAACTCAGGAAAACAGAGTCAAGAAACTTACCTAGGGTTACATGCCTAGTAAGTGTCTGAGGCCACATTTGAACTCAGAACTTCTTAACTTTTGCCCCACCACTCTCCACTTGTAGTATCTATCCGCCCAAGATGTCTTCTCCAAAGATTATTCTTTTATTTCCCACTCTTTCTTCCTGTTTGGCAGGCTTTATTTTTAGGGTTGGATTTTGGTCCTTATTTTTAAAAACCCTGAGTTTGACTATCTATTTACATACTTTAGTTCTCTTTAGTTTTCTACTTCTCTCTCATTCAGGCAAATAACTTTCTCACTAGTTGTTTGAAACAGATGTGTGAGTGGCTGGGTTTCTGGAACAGCTGAACCATATTTGCTGCGATATCTTCCTGTTTTGTTCAATGGCCTTTTGGAGTTTGGCAGAATTACTTTTAATTATCTCTGCTGTGTCCTTTAATAAGTAGCTTTGAGCAATTTCCAAAGGCCTCCTCTAATCTTTCTGGGTGGGCCTGCTCCTGCTTCTCTAGCATATCCTTAAAGGACAAATTTCATGTGACTGCCTTGGAGCTATTTTGTCGGTTCTAGTGCAGTGGGCTTGCTTAGCTCAAGGTTATCCATACTCCCCTCAAGTCTCTCTTTGCTCCAATCCATCCTCCTTAAGTTTGCCAAAGTGCTTTTCTTGAAGCAGAAACCTGACCAAGTCATCCTATATTCAGCAAATTCCAGTAACATCTTATTAACTATAGGATTAAATATAAGGTCCCCTGGCATTTAAATATCTTTACAATCTATTTCCTTCCTATTTTTATAACCCTAATCCTAACTCTAAATCCCCACTGTGGTCCAACAATACTGGTCTAATCTACTTGTTGTTCCTTACCCATAATGCTTTGCCCCCCCAACTATGCTTTTTCACTTGTTTTCTAAGATTAAAATGCTCTCACTATATCCTTCAACCTCTTAGAACTGCTGAATTCCTTTAAAATGAAGCCTAAATGTTAAATCAGCAGGAGGTTTTTCCTGGAGTCTAAAACTGCCAATGACTTTGTGACTTTGTCTCTAAAGTTACCTTCATCTACATTTTATGCTATATATGTTCTTACATCTAAGACTTTTTGACTTTTTATTTATATACAGTTTCTAAGTCCATTACCTGTCAAAGAGTAATTATTTAAAAAATGTTTATTGATTTATTGATCAATCAAATAAGGAATACCAATGTTCATAATGGTTGAAAAGTGAAGAATTAGCAATTCTATTGTGCTTACTTACTGGGCCACAAGAAGCCTCAATTTCTTGAGTTGATGACCCAAGTTCAATTCCGCACATTTTGTTCTGGCTCTCTGTACTAAAAATGCTATGAGAGGGAGCTAATAAAGAAATCACTTGAAACGAAGAAGTGCTCACATTTTAGGTTGGGAAAAATCATCTATATTCGTAGCTTAAAGCTGATGACTATAACACTTGCTAACTGAGACCCCTAGACTGCTAGAAATAAGCTTCTGTGTAGGGTTTGTTTGCTCATGGTTTTTGTTTTTTTTTTTAACTGTGATGAGATCAGTTTTCTATTAGTACTTTCTCTCTAAGAAACCAACAATAGCAACAGCAGCAACTACAAAAACTAATTTTAACTTATGTTTTTTGAACAAAATAATCAAGAACATAAGAACTTTTTGCATATTATATGTCACCAAGTTATACTAAGGAATGAGAAATCTCTCTCTCTCTGTCCCTCTCTGTCCCTCTCTCTGTCTCTGTCTCTCTCTCTCTCTCTTGGTCTCTCTGCCTCTCCCTTTATCTTTATATATACCTCCAATAATACTTTTGACTTTAAAGAGTCTTTAATTTAATTGGAAGCAGTGTGGTATAATGAAAAGAGTCATGATCAAAGGACAAGAATTTTCACGTGGATCTTTATGGATAATTCCTTGGTGACTGTGGACAACTGACTTTTGAGGAATTAGCATTTTGAAAAAGATAATCTCCACAGTATCCTTCCAGATTCTGAAGGATCACTGTGACCTGCATGAATCACATATTGTAGAAACATTACTAAGACATAGATACAGATAATAAAGATACAATAGTGCACTGTTTTTACTTTGTTTTGAAATTGATAAATCCTCATTGGTGATGAGTTTTGATAATATCAATAGAGATAGATAGATAAATAGATGGATAAGGCTTTTCTGTGTGCCAGGCATTATTCTAAGAAACAGAGAAACAAATGAATGGAAAAAAAATATATGACCTCAAAGAGCTTACATTCTAATTGGTGAAAGCAACTCATAACAGGGAACTGAAAAATTGGGGAAGACCTAGTGGCATATATTTGATAGAAAAGAGAATAAATCTTGAAAGTGAGTTGAGGTGTGTGTGTGTGTGTGTGTGTATGAGAAGAAGTACATCTCAATCCTTTTCTAAAGTCCTTTTGAATGTTGCTCCAATCAAGAAAATGGGACTTTAGGGTAGAGATTTTTTCTTCAGGATAACATGGCTGATCAGTTAATCAATCATATGCATTAAGTATCTATGATGTGCAAAGCATTGTTCTAAAATCTAGGAATGTAAATAAAAACGCAAATACAAACATCCTATTTCCTGTTTTCATGAAGCTCCCATTTGTAAGGGAGGAGATTTTTAGCATTAAAATAGATAAAGTTCAATGAATCATGTCCCACTGTAATTTAGCAACACAGGTAAAATGTTGACACTGAAATGATAAGACTTTGCTTTTATGATTATTTGTTTTCCCTCAATAGAATCTTTTAATGATTCTGGATATGTTTTTGAGAAATTAGCTCAATTTTTTTTCTTTTCTTTGAACGATTTAGCACTAGTAAGTCATTTTCACCAATGTTCATGAGACTTGTTCAGAGATACAGTAAGGCACAAACTATAGAAACCCACATTAATTGCTTCCCTCTATTTTTGGAAAAGCTCCGGATGTGCAGCATAATTCCCAAAGTCTGATTTTTTAAATTCCTCCTACCTCAAAAATAGAACAGACTCCTTACTGAACTGAATGAACCAGTTCTGTTTGCAGATTTTTTCTTCATTCCCCCTGCTTTTTTGCAGTTAACCTTCATTTAATTAAAACTGAATAATTGGAACATTTAGGAGCTAGTATTTTATAGTAATTGCTGATATTTATATAGTATATGCTGTGTGACAGGAACTGGGTTAAATACTTTAAAATTATTATCCCATTTGATTTTTACAACAACCCTGACAGGAAGTTGTTATTCTTCTTCTTCTCATTTTATACGTGAGGAAAACTGAAGCAAACAGAGGTTATGAGACTTGCCCAGGATCACACAGTTAAGATGTGTGAAGTCAGATTTGAATTCAGGTCTTTCTGACTTTAGGTTTGACACTCTATCAATCACATCACCTACTTGCTCATTTACCACATTGGCTAAAAGGAAAATGGAAATTCAGGGGTGGTTTCTTTCTTTTTGCACCAAATGAATCCATTTGTCCATATCATAAAATCTTCCAAAAGGAAGGCATCATAGGGATCAAAGAGATTATCATCTTACCTTATACAAGATCATTGAGAAATGATTAATTCTAAAGGTACAATGGAAAGTGCTGTATCTGGAGACAGGGGACCTGAATTCAAATATAATTTCTGTTGTTTACCATCTTATGATTGGTGACAAGACATTTTACCTCCCTGGGTTTTAGAGCCCTCATCTTTTAAAGTGAGGGGGATAAAACATGCTGTTAACTCTGTCTCTGTATCTCTCTGATTCTTTCCTTTCTCTTTTCTCTCTCTCTGTCTCTCTGTCTCTCTGTATTTCTCTGTCTCTCTCTCTCTTATGTATACATATATGCATATATGTATATATAATTATTATTATTTTTTAAAATTTATTTATATATGTATATATTTGTTCTTATCCTTGAACATCTGCAATGACCAGGAACTCATCTTACTGTGACTCAAATCATTTCATGTTTGGATAATCCTAATCCTGGAAATTTGTCTTAGTAAAAGAAAAGAGGTCTTAAAAATTAGAGTTGTATAAAGATGTTACTATTTTAATATTCATACCATGTACCACAAAAAGGTAAGGTAATGATGGGATAGAGTATTTAAAATGACAATTGTCATTACTTTGTGGCAGCTATTTGTAAAAGGCTATTCACAGAATAGACCTCTGTGGCCTGAGTGAGAAGGACTATCTTTATTTATGTTATGTTAGTATGAATCTTAAGTTTCATAAGGAAGATGCATATATCAGCATGGAGACTGATATCATTGATGAGGTGTTTCTAGAACTAGTGAAAATTTCTGGTAAACAACATTGATTAGGATCAACTCCTGCCTTTGGAAATGAAAAAGATTAATCTTGGATGTTCATTTTTTTATTAAAGCTTTTTGTTTGGAAAAAAATAAAATGCACGAGTAATTTTTCAACATTGACCCTTGCAAAGCCTTCTGCTCCAAATTTTACCCTCCTTCCCCCCACCCACTCCCTTAGATGGCAGGTAGTCCAATACATGTTAACTATATTAAAATATATGACAAATCCAATATATGCATACATATTTATAGAATTATCTTGCTGTACAAAAAAAATCAAATCTACATGAAATAAAAAAAAAACAAAAACCTGAGAAGGAAAACAAAATGTAAGCAAATATTAACAGTAAGCATGAAAATTCTATATTGTGATACACACCTAGATCCCACAGACCTCGCTCTGGGTGTACATGGCTTTTTTCATCACTGAACAGTTGGAACTGATTTGAAACATCTAATTGTTGAAAAGAGCCACATCCATCAGAATTGATCATCATATAGTCTTATGGTTAGCGTGTATCATGATCTCATGGTTCTGCTCATTTCACTTAGCATCAGTTCATGCAAGTCTCTACAGGCCTCTCTGAAATCATCCCGTTGGTCGTTTCTTACAGAACAATAATATTCCATGACATTCTTATACCATAATTTATTCAGCTATTCTCAACTGATGGGCATTCATTCAGTTTCCAGTTTCTAGCTACTACAAAAAGGGCTGCCACAAACATTTTGGCACATGTGGGTTCCTTTCCCTCCTTTAAGTTCTATTGGGATATAGGCCCAATGGACACACTGCTGGGCCAAAATGCAGAGTTTGATAACTTTTTGAGCATAGTTCTAAATTGCTCTCCAGAATGGTTGGATCCATTCACAATTCCACCAACAGTGCATCAGTGTCCCAGTTCTCCCACATCTCCTCTTACATTTATCATTATCTTTTCCTGTCATCTTAGCCAAGACAGGTATGTAATGGTATCTCAGAGCTGTTTTAATTTTCATTTCTCTGATCAATAGTGATTTGGAGTACCTTTTCATGTGACTAGAAATAGTTTTAATTTTTTCATCTTAAAATTGTCTGTTCATATCCTTTGACCATTTATCGATTGGAGAGTGGCTTGAATTCATACAAATTTGAGTCAGTTCTCTATGTATTTTAGAAATGAGGCAGGCCTTTATCAGAACCCTTAAATATAAAAATGATTTTCCAATTTATTGCTTTACTCCTAAACTTGTCTGCATTAGTTTTGTTTGTACAAAATCTTTTTAACTTAATATAATCAAAATTATCTATCTGATGTTCAATTAAGAGTTCCAATTTGTCTTTCAACACAAATTCTTTCCTTCTCCACAGATCTGAGAGGTAAAATATCCTATGTTCCTCTAATTTGTTTTAAATATCACTCTTTATGTTTAAATTATGAACCCATTTAGATCTTATCTTGGCATGTGGTGTTAGTGTGGATATTTCTTCTGGGAAGGATATATCTGGGAAATATATCCATTCAATTTCCTCCAGAGAACTGTCATACCTAACTTTTCTTACATTTTCTTTACCTCCTTAAGTTATTTCTAATTTATTTTGTGGTTTGATTTACCTAGTTCTGAGAAAGCAAGGTTGACATCCCCCACTACTATAGTTTTGCTGTCTATTTCTTCTTGCATCTCTCTTAACCTCTCTAGAAATTTGGATGCCATACCACTTGGTGCATATGTTTAATATTGAAATTGCTTCATTATCTATGGTACCTTTTAGTATAATATAGTTTCCTTCCTTACCTCTTTTAATTAGATCTAGCTTTTCTTTTACTTGATCTGAGATCAGGATTGCTACCCCTGCTTTTTGTTGTTGTTGTTCACTTGAAGCCTTAGAAATTCTGCTCCAACCTTTACCTGCACTCTCTGTATATTACTATGATTTAGATGTGTTTCTTGTTAACAAGATATTGTGGATTCTGGCTTTTAATCCAGTCTACTGTCCACTTCTGTTTTATGGGAGAGTTCATCCCATTCACATTCATTCACAGTTAAAATAACTAATTCTGCATTTCCTGCCATCTTATTTACCCAAAGTTATATTTTTCTCTTTCCTTTCCCCCTTCTCTCCTCCCCAGTATTTTGCTTTTGCTGACCACCTCCCTCAAACAGTTCTCCCCCCTTTAGATCCCTTCTCCTTTTTTTACACTTTTCCCCTAATTTTTCTATTTTCCCTTATATTAGTCTTTCCCTTTCTTTTCCCCCATCCCTCCCACTTCCCTAAAAAGTGGGACAAATTTCTCTGTGAAACCAAATATGTCTGATATTCTCTCTTAGAGCCAATTGTGATGAGAGTATGATTCACACAGTTCTCATACCCTTCCCTTTTTCCCCTCAATTATAATAGTATTTCTTTGCCTCTTTATGAGATGTAATTTCTATTATTTTACCTCCTTTTTCCTCCTTTTCCAGTTTGATCCCCTTTTTCACCTCTAGTTTCTTTTTTCATATTATTAAAATAAAATCAAATTATATCCACATTCTCTAGGTATATCCATAATAGGAATAAAGTTCTCAAGAATTCTTTCCTTTTTACTCTTTTATGCTTCTCTTTAGTTCTCTGTTTGGGGGTCAATTTTTCTCAGATCAGGTCTTTTCATTAGAAATACGTGAAAGTCACCTATATAATTAAATATTCATCTTCTTCCCTGAAAGATGATGCATATTTTAGCTGGATAGCGTATTCTTTGCTGTAATTGAAGTTGCTTTGTCTTTTGGAATGTCAGATTCCAAGACCTTTGATCCTTTAAGTTGGAAGCTGATAGATCCTTGGTGATCCTAATTGTGGTTCCTCAGTATTTGAATTGTTTTTTTCTTGCTACTTGCAATATCTTTTCCTTGGAGCAATAGTCCTAAAACTTATCCATGATATTCCTTGATGATTTAATTTTGGGGTCTCTTTCATGAGGTGATCAGTGAATTCTTTTGATGGTTATTTTACCTTCTGATTCTAAATTATCAGAGTATTTTTATAAATACCTGTAAGATGGTGTCTAGGTTCTTTTTTTTCATCATGACTTTCAGGAAGGCCAATAATATTTAGATTGTCTCTCCTAGATCGACTTTTCAAGTCAGCTGTTTTTCCTAAGAGATATTTCATATTTTTTTTTCTATTTTTTCTTTTTTTTGTTGTTTTGGTTTGATTGATTCTTGAAGTATAATTAATTCACTTCCATTTGTTCAATTCTAATTTTTAATGTATTATTTTCTTCAGTTACCTTTTTTAGGTTCTTTTGCAATTGGTGAATTGAAATTTTTGTTCATTTCATTCTTTTTCCATTTCACCAATTTAGTTTTTCAGTGAATTGTTGTCTTTTTCATATCTCTTTATATGCCTTTTCCATTCCTTCTTGTAATGATCTCATTTCATTTCCCCATTTTTCTTCTGACTCTCTTTTAAGATTATTTATTCAGTCTTCCAGGAAAGCCTTGAAAAATGGGGACCAGATCATGTCTCCCTTTGGGGTTACGTCTGCAGTTCCTTTACCTTTAGTAACCTCAGGATCTAAGGTTTGTTCTCTCTCTCCAAAAAAGCTGTCTATGGTGAGAGTTCTTTTTCGGTTTTTTATTCATTTTTAAGGCTTGAAATCTTTTCACAGCAAAGGATCAACAGCTGGTTTAATCTGCCCTGGGGCAGTTCTGCTGATAGATTTTGGGTGCTGGGTAATTGGGATTAGGTGCAGCATTCTTCCTGGGTTTAATGGTTTACAATTTACCTTTTATAAAATGCAAATCTGCCAAACCACCTGCTTGCAACCAGGACAGAGTAACCTAAGAGGCTCACAGAAGCTTTCCAAGTTCTTAGAAACCGCAGTGGTCTGAGTCCCAGCACCAGGATCCTGCCTTGTCTCCCCATGTTGCTGTCTGGGATCAGCAGACTGTCCTCCTGCCTGATTGAAACGGACTTGTTCTGAAGTTCTTTCAAAGTAACTTCTTCATGGAATGTGTTGTACTCTAAATATTTGTGGATTTTTTGACTCCAAAACCAGTTTAAAGGCTTAATCTGCTATTGGTTTGAGAGGTCAGTGGAGGTCACAGAGAGTTATGTCTGCTCTTTGACATCTTGGCTCCATCCCCTTATCTTAGATATTCATAGAATTTTTATGACCTTTAGAAGAAGCAAACTTTTGTTTGGAACCTCTAATTGTTCATATCTCTTAATATATGTAAACACTGGGAATGCTAATTAGAATAGCAGAAAATACAAGACAGATAGAGATCATACTAGTTATAGAGATTAACGAAGGAACACTGACTTCTCTACTTCAAAATGACAATAAAAACTTTAAATATTTGACTCAACAGTAGCTGAATCTCAAAATCATCATTTACAATAGAACATGGACTAAAGAATTCACCTGCCTCCACTGACCAAGTGAACTATTAGGCATATAGATGGAGTGATACAATGACCCTTACAAAGCTTTCTGTTACAAATTTTCCTCTATAGTCCCCACCCTTCTCCTAGATTGTAGAAAGTCCACTACATGTTAATTATGTTAAAATATTTGACAAAAACAAATATTTGTATATATATTTCCACACTTATCTTGTTGTGCTAGAAAAATCATGCCTATAAGAAAAAAATTTGAAAAAGGAATCACAATGCAAGCAAACATCAATAGAGAGCATGAAAATATTATGTTGTGGTGCACATTTCACATCCCTCTCTCTGGGTGTATATGGCTTTCTTTACTGAACAATTGGAACTGGTTTGAAACATTTTATTGTTGAAGAGAGCCATGTCCATCAGAATTGATCATCATATAGTCTTGTTGTTGCCATGTATAATGATCTTCTGGTTCTGCTCATTTTGCTCAGCATCAGTTCATGCAAGTCTCTCCAGGCCTCTCTGAAATCATCCTGTTGGTCGTTTCTTACAGAAGAGTAATATTCCATAACATTCATATACCATAACTTATTCAGCCATGCTCCAATTGATGGACATCCATTCAGTTTCCAGTTTCTAGCCACTACAAAAAGGGCTGCCACAAACATTCTTGCACATGTGGGGCCCTTTCCTTCCTTTAAGATCTCTTTGGGATATAAGCCCAATAGAAAAACTGCTGGGCCAAAAGATATTCAGAGTTTGATAACTTTTTGAGCATAGTTCCAAATTGTTCTCCAGAATGGTTGGATCCGTTCACAGTTCCACCAAAAATGTATCAGTGCCCCAGTTTTCCCACATTCCCTCCAACATTTATCATTATCTTTTCCTGTCATTTTAGCCAATCTGACAGGTGTGTAGTGGTACCTCAGAGTTGTCTTAATTTGCATTTCTCTGATTAATAGTGATTTGCAGCACCTTTCATATGACTAGAAGCAGTTTTAATTTCATCATCTGAAAATTGTCTATTCATATCCCTTTATCATTTATTGATTAGAGAATGGCTTGAATTCTTATAAATATGAGACAATTCTCTATATTTTAGAAATGAGGCCTTTATCAGAACCCTTAAATGTAAAGATGATTTCCCAATTTATTGCTTCCCTCCTAATCTTGTCTGCATTAGTTTTGTTTGTACAAAAATATTTTAACTTAATATAGTCAAAATTATCTATCTGGTGTTCAATTATGAGTTCCAGGTCTTCTTTGGACATAAATTTATTCCATCTCCACAGGTCTGAGAGGTAAACTATACTATGTTCCTCTAATTATAAGCATGTATTCTTTGAGCATGAAAGTGTTTTGTATTTATATCTCCAAGACTTAAGCATTGTTTCTGTCCCATAGAATGGAATTACTAATTACTAATTGAATGACTAATTGATTAGAATTACAGTCATCATTCCTCACCCATAGACATGACATCAAAGAAGATAGGCAAATTGGGTGGGCTATCAAACATTAAACAAGAGAATTTAAAAAATCAGTATGTTGTGTCAAGAATTCAATATGACCATAAACACTGATTCTACAGCCAGTAGTTTTCAGTTCAGGATCTGGCTTATATTATAATAATTATTAGATCATCATGGCAGATGATTACAAGTCAGGTCAATAACATCTATTAAATACTTACTATATTCTAAATATATTGTGCAAAGTGCTAAGGATTTTTTAAAAAAAAAGATAAAAATGATTGTTTGCATTGAAACACTCAAAATTTAATGAAGAAAAAAATTGGAAGTGCTTGGGAATGTTTTTATTAAAGCTTTTTATTTACAAAACATATGCATGGGTCATTTTTTGACATTGACCCTTGCAAAATCTTGTGTTCCAAAGTTTCCCCTTATTACTACCCTCCTCTAGTTGACAAGTAGTCCAATACATCTTAAATATGTTAAAAATATATGTTAAATCCAATATATGTATGCATATTTATACAGTTATCTCACTGCAGAAGAAAAATCGGATTAAGAAGGGGAAAAAAACTGAGAAAGAAAACAAAATGCAAGCAAACAACAATAGAAAGGTGAAAATGTGGTCCACACTCAGTTCCCACAGTCCTCTCTCTGAGTGTAGATGGCTTTATTCATCAAAGATTATTGGAACTGATCTGAACCATCTCATTGTTGGAAAGAGCTACATCTATCAGAATTGATAATTGTATAATTTTGTTGTTGCCCAGTGTAATGATCTTCTGTTTTCTGTGCTTGCAAATTTTCAGTGACCTATAGAAAAATTGTTTGGAGATGCAAACTGCTTGGAAGTATGATCATTCCTTCATGATTCCTTATTGTTTATACTCTCAAAAAGGATCATGACATGAGAGATGATGACATGATATGCAAATGTATTTAAGTGAAAGGAGTGTGCAAAGTCACCAATTTAACTTTAATGTTCAGAACAATTTGGGTCCAGTGGCAAGATACAGATCAGGATGACTGGAAATGACCCTAGATGCAGTGGGAAAATTTGGCCTTTTTAATCTAGGATTTTTAACAGGTCTCAGGTCGACTCAGACAATTTCTAATTGATGATTAAGGCTATATAAAAAGTGAGGCTGGCATCAATCAACAACTTATTCATAAAAGTCAAATTGGATTTATTTTCACTGAGCAGCATATATTCTGATATTTACTCTTGTTTTAAATTGATGTATTTTAAAACTTTTTCCTCTAAGAGATTAGTGAATTGATTTTACTTGAATACTGCATTAAAAATAACTATTACATCATCAATACAATAGTTGATAGAATTTAATAGATTTCACTTTTTCTGTTATTAGGAGAGTGTTTGTTATTTCAGGGCAGTGAAGTGGTGCAGTGCATAGAGCTCTGGGCCCAAAATCAAGAAGACTCATCTTCTTCAAGTCAAATCTGGCCTCAGACACTTTCTGTCTGTGTAACATTGGGAAAGTTACTTACCACTATTTGCCTCAGATCTGGAAAAGAACATGGTAAACCACTCAATATCTTTGTCAAAAAATTCTCAAACTCAATCACAAAGAGTCAGACACAATCAAACAATCAAACAAACAAACAACAAACATTTCTCCCTGAATCAGCAAGTTCATAACAGGAAGCTTAGTGTGGCAGACTTAAATTTATGTGTATGGGATTTTTTTTTCTAAGGCAATTGGGGTTAATGGACTTGCCCAGGGTCACACAGCTAGGAAGTGTTGACTGTCTGAGGCCACATTTGAACTCAGATCCTTCTGACTTCAGGGCTAGAACTCTATCCACTGTGCCACCTAGCTGCCCATGTATGGGATTTTCTTGTAGCATATTGCTTCCCGTTTTTACTGAGAGGACAGATCAAAAAGAATGACATTTTACCAAAAAAGTTTAAGGTTAGACTCTTTTTAAGGATTAAAAAGTGAGAGTGAGAATAGCCTCTTTTATATAGTAAAAAAAATGTTCATCTTTGAAAATGGGGGTTAAACAACAACTTCTGTGAGGTGAAGGAGCTACCTTATTGTGGACCCAACTAGAACTGGCCAGTTGGGCAAGAGTGCTTTTTTTTTTTTTGCTTTTTGCTGAGGCAATTGGGGTTAAGTGACTTGCCCAGGGTCACACAGCTCGGCAAAGTTAAGTGTCTGAGCCCAGATTTGAACTCAGGCCCTCCTGACTTCAGGGCTGGTACTCTATCCACTGAACCATCTAGCTGCCCCTCTTTTCTTTTTTATATCCCTTTCCTTTCTCTAATTAAGAGTATTATGCTCTTCACTGCAGGTGCTTTTTAAGATCTTTCTGAGTTTTAAATCTATAATAAAATATAATACAATATAAAATATAACATAAAATAATATAATATGATATGATATGATATAATATTATGATCTATTTTGATTTATTTCATCTGGACAGTCTTTAGAATAACAACATCGTTCAACATATAAATAAATATTTGTGATCAAATTAGAAGACTAATTAGGAAGTGTTAAAATTTCAGGAATTTCATTTCTCTCCAAAGAAGAGAATTTAGTAGATCTAATAAAGATAAATATATAAAAAATGATGGAGAAATAATGTGAAGTTAGGAATTACTTCAGAGAGCAGAATTACCAAAGCAAGAGAACTGGTAAATCCAGGAATTGCTACTAATAGGAGGTAAACAGAAAACTGTCCTTTAGAAGTACAATAGATATAACAGTTCCCAGAGATTTCAAAACAAATGTTCACTGACAACCAACTGGGAGCCATCAGATGAAGGCAATGATTTCAGTTTTGTAGGGAAGTATCAAATAGGGATTTTTTAAGGTTGGGAAGAATTTATAAGGAAAAAAGACAGGGCAAGCAATTTTATAGGTAACAGACAAAACTGCCGATCAGATTTATGTGTTGACTAAGTCTCTTTGGAAGTTTGTGGATATGTTCCTGTTCTCATGATGTGTCTAGGTCCCCTGTGCTGCTTCAGTATTCTAGGAAAACCTCTATATTTTATTTCCCTCTATTCTCCCTTCTGTTTTTCTACTCTCCTTCTGCAAACTTTGATCATGCCTTTTTTCCAACATGCTATCTTTTCACTAAAAATATCCATTCTTCCTATCAGGTACTCTTGGCCTTGTTTTTTCCCCCTAGAATCTTCTTTAGTTAATTTTTTCCTACTGGAATTTTACAAATCCCCGTTTAATCAATGACTAATTTCCCATGACATTAAAATCAGATAATCAGTTGAAGAGATTTTAAGTGAAACTGACTTTCACCTAAAACTATGGCCCTTTCCCTCAAAATTACATGTACATGTCATATGAGTCAATTCAGGCATGTCTGCTAAAAAGAAGCAGAGAAACAACTTAACAGCTTGGAGTCTGCATGCTCCTGGTTTCAAAGAAGAGGGATAATTCCCATTTGAATAATTGATATATTTTCTCCTCCTTCCAGATCTGAAAATATTTGATCTTCAGGTTGGAATTCTGCATTCTGACCATCTAGATCTGTATTCTTGATTCTAAGATAACTACAACCCCTGTGAATCTTTGTCTATTCTTCCTTCCTGTTTTCACTCTTCACCTCGCAATCCCATATTTTAAAATAAGTATTTTAAAATAAAGCAAAATATACCTATAATAAAAAATATCTACTGCATTTAATTTTCTTGTCTTATTTGCTTGTTCTGTGGAAATTCTGAAGCCCTGGAAAGTAGACGCAATGGAATATGACAGCTACCGACATCACTTCTATTCCCACAGAACTCCAGGCATCACCAGTCAACAAACAAGTTCTGGGATTTTATATTTAAATGTGCTATGGTTGAAAGGACTGTATCAGAGGACTGGGGGTACTTTTGGTGAGGAACGTGTTAAATAATTGTCTGATTTGGGAGCAATTAAAAATACATATTTATCCAAAAGAAAACTTGAATTTTCAGTTCTTTTTTAGAATAAGTAATGTGAAAATGTATTGGCAAATTATTCCTATGGCAAATTATTCTCTGTGGTATACAAAAACCTTATAAGTTTATTCCACATGAAACAAGAAAACCCAAAATATATTAGAAATAAATAAGCTAAATTTTTTCTTTGGTGAAATCCTTGAGACCAGAATTATTCAATTTCTTTATTCTTTCTCAAACCTCTTTATTTTCCCATAGTGGCACCTGATTGGTTGTTCTTAAGAATAAATCATTTCATTTTTATGATAAAATATTTAATTGCTCCTTATTATCTGCCAAGTTGTAGATAGATTACTGGACCTGGAGTTAGGAAGATCTTAGTTAAAATCTCAAATTGAACATCACCTGTATGACATTGAATAAGACACCCAATTTGTCTACCTCAGTTTCCTCATATATTAAGAAAAGGAACAATGATAGACCTACATT
>JAJPUD010017670.1:0-30681 GCA_023553655.1 Myrmecobius fasciatus
TCTGTGTGTGTGTGTGTGTGTGTGTCTGTCTGTCTGTCTTTGTCTCTCTGTCTCTCTCTCCTGGTCGAAACACTTTCTCTTTGGCATAGAGTTTTGACTTTCTCTTTTCCCAATCCTGGGTCACTTCATCCTTCCTTGAGCAGCCTAGTGGCAACTCCAACCCTGGGGACTCACTGTGCCAAATAGTGAGGACATCCTATTAGCTTAGGACAGCGAGTCTCAGAATGCCCAAGCCTCAGCCTCCCAGATGTTGTAGCCATCTGCCACTAAGTCTGACCTGCCTTATGTTTCTCTGGCTATTCATCCTCACTCTCTGGGGATTGGACTAGATGATCTCTTCATTTCCTTCTAGATCTAGCACTTGTATACCCAATCCTTCCCCCTCTAAATTTCTCAGGCATTAAGTCCATCCTTCCTCAATTGACATTTCCAACTTGTCTTTAGCACCATAATGCTCTTACCAGCAGGTGGCGATAAAAGGCCAGATAAAACACCTCCATCAGGTCTAGGTCCACATAATTCCGCAAGAGATCATTTTGCCAGAACACAAGGAGGGGAAGACCTAACCAGTTTATACTTTCCCAGTGGTTTTAAGTGTCAGACTGGGTACTGGAAGCCGTGACACCTGGTTCCTAGCCCAGTAGAAATACAACATCCCTCTACACAGTCTTCAACAATCATGAATATTCCTCCTCACTTGTATAAAGAAAGGTGGGCAGCTAGGCAGTGCAGTGGCTTAGAGCACCAGCTCTGAAATCAGGAGGACCTGAATCCAAATTTGACCTCAGACACTTAACACCTCCTGGCTGTGTGACCCTGGGCAAGTCACTTAACACCAATTGCCTTAGCAAAAAAAAAAAAAAAGAAAGAAAGAAAGAAAAAAAGAAAAGAAAAGCACACTTATTACTTTGCTAGTGGAGGTATGAATTAATACAACCATTCTGGAAAGCAAGATGGAGGAACTATAAAATATTTGGGAATGTAAACTACATAAATCCAAACAGTCTTTGCAGAAATAAAGATATAAATAATTTTGTAAACATAAGTTACTTATAGGTTAACCCAATATAATAAAAATGACAATATTACCTAAATTTATTTATTCAGTGCTATTCCAAACTGCCAGAGTATTATTTTATAGCACTAAAAAATAAGATATAGAAAGGATCAATAAAATGAACGATTTTGACTATCTAAGATTTTTTAAGTTTTTACACAAATCTAATGGTGAAAGTTAAAAAGGAAGTAGTTAACTGGGGAAAATTCTTTGCAGCAAGTTTCTCTAATTGGAAAGCAATTTGAAATTGGGTCCAAAAATTTACTAAAATTTATGTACGCTTTGATCCAGTTCTAATACTGCTAGGCCTGTACCTTAAGGAGATGAAAGAAAAGAAAAGGACCTCTATGCACAAAAAATATTTACAGTAGAATTTTTCATGGTTGCCCCAAATTGGAAAATAAAAGGCCTAAAAGTAATTGTGGTATATGAAAATAATGGAATATTATTGTGCTATAAAATGATGGAATAGATAAGAGGAAACTGGGAAGATCTCTATGAACTGATACAGAGAGAAGAAAGCAAAACTATGAAAACAATCTATAAAACAATATTAGAGAGAAAAAACATATTTGAAAGTTTTGCATATAAATTCAGTTTCTCATATGAATATCTCAAAAGTCTTAGATTTTTAGACATCCCCTAGAAGATAGGTTGATTGGAGAGGGGGGGAAAGGGGAGGGGGTTCTCCAATCAACTCATAAAGAGCATATATCTCCCCTGCTCTTAGTTTCTTTTTACAAAAACCTTAGCAATCTCTGATTGCTAACTAATGACTGGATTTCTGATTTATTTCTAGTCTCCAGAACAACTAGGGAGAAAGTCAGATTAGCCCAAGATCCATGACTGGGGACTAATGTTAGTAATTTAGAGCAGAGGAGACTTTATGAGGATGAATTCACTTGAGAGAAGATGAATTTGAGATGCCTATGATATATTCAGATGGTGATGTCCAGTAGGCAAATAGAGATATAGCCCTGGAACTCAGGAGAGAGATTAGGTTTGGATATATAGATTTAAGAGTCCTCTGGATATATTTGAATAAGTATGATGGCAAATTCTCCAAGGAAGAGAGTGTAAAGAGAAAAGAGAAAAAATCTCAGGATTAATTCTTGCAGGACACTTGTTTGTCCAGCAAAGAAACTGAGAAGAATGGTGTTTTATCATAAGAATTGAGAGAAGAAATGGCATCCAGGAAGAAAGGAGTGGTCAACAGGAATGAGCCAGAAAAAATTCCAGAAAGAACTCAAATGGAAAGAGGAATCATGTAAGACATCCCAAGGGATCCCCTCAAAAGGATAAATTTAAAGAACTTAAGTAAGGGCTAATATTGACAAGAAAACCAGAAGACCAAATGCTATTAGTAAGAACTAGCATTTATGTAATGATTTAATGATTGCATAATGCTTTACAAATAATATCTCATTTTTATCCTCATAATTCCTGAAGATAAGTACAATTATCATCCTCATTTTCAGATGAGGAAATGAAACAAAGTTTAAATGATTTGTCCAGCTAGTAAGTGTGTGAGGCCAGTTTGAATTCAGGTTTTCCTGATTCTAGGCCTAGTAGCACTCTTATTTTTCCAGGGGTGTCCACATACATGATGAGGTTGATCCAGGCATTGCCAGGCCTAGCTCAGTGTTTGGGAGGCTCTGAAAGAATGTCTGGGAGAGAATGGCTATTAGGATGCTTACCATACAAAAGGCTTTGTGGTAACCTCATGGTGTATTTCTGTGGAACTGTGGCAACCGGCCATGCCAGAAAATTGAACCACTTCTGTATGAATTGTTTTAGAAAGATTCTGAAGATCATCTGGAAGATAAGGTACTGGACATTGAGCTCCTTTCTTGGGCTGAATTACCAGCCATTCAAACTCTATTGCAGAGAGTCAACTCAGATGGACTAGCATTGGTTTCTGGATGCCAAAAGTACATTTGCCTAAAAGACTATTTTACATACAATTCACACAAGGAAGGTGCTCATATGATGGTCAAAAGTTACAAGGATACTTTCAAGGTTTTTCTGAAGAACTTTGGAATCATTTGTGAGATGTGGGAGATACTGGCACAGGATCATCCAGTATGGCATCATCATCAAAAGTTACTGCATCAAAAAAAGTTACTGTGCTCTATGAGCAAAGCTGAATTGCAGTAGCTTACAAGAAATGTCAGAAGTACGAATTTAGAATGTTCATACAGACAATTTGTGCCTGACCTGTGGTAGAGTCTTTCAAGCTCATGTTGGTCTAATTAGACACACCTGAACACACTGTACCTTGATCCTAACATAGTAATATCATTTTGGTCCTCCTTAAGCACAAAGGACAAACAACAAAAAAGCAATCCACTGCACTACCAAGCTGCCTCCAAAATAAAGAATAACATAGAACATTTTAAAAGACTTAAAAGGAGAAAACAAAGCCAAGATTTTTAAATGTTAAAAAAAGAAGAGGAAATATTATTTAAAAGACCAATATGGAGAATATGGGGGGGGGGAAATCTGAAAGAATAATAGACTCAACCAATAAGAAACTTCGAGCAAAAAACAAGAGTTGTTGATAATGTAGTGCAACTGTGGAAAAAATAGATCCAGAAAATGACTGAATTATCTAAAGAAAAAAAATACAGATTCAAGTGAGAAAATTAAAAGATCTAGATGCATCAACCTCAGCATTAATTGAAATTGCCAACAATTTAGAAAAACAGAAGAATTTGAAAGAAATATTCCAAAAAATCACCAAAGAAAAACTCCCAGAATAAACAAAAAAATGCAATAATACAAACAGAAAGAATCCATAGGACCTTGATAAGGAAAAATTCACTATTTATCACACTCAGACACATTTTAGTTAAATTCTAATATAGGAATAAGAAAAAAATGCTACAAGTTTCAAAAAGAAAAATAGAGATAACATATCAAGGAACATTATTCAGAATTACAGCAGACTTCTTAAGTAGCACAAAAGCTGATTTGAAAAATGATAATACAATACATATATAAGATTAAGAAGCATAGGCCAGAAGCCCAGAGTTATCTATCAAGCAAATCTTAGCATTTTGCATTATAGGCAAGAGAAATATATATGAAAAGCATATAGACTTAAAATTTTTCTTAGGGACATAAACATTTTAAAAAGTTAATCTATTTTAAGATTAAAAAGCATATATTTTCTCTTCTTTCCCCTTCTATCACTGAGAAAAAAAAATAAAACCTTCATAAAAATATGCATAGTAAACAAATTTGACCATATTTAAACTATTCATTACAAGGAATCTTTGAACAATCATAACCCTCCAAGCAAAAAAGGTAAGCATTTGAAGATAGATGTTACAGTGGAAAGTATGCTGAAGTTAGGAAAAGGAAGAGGGACTGAACCTGTGATTTCATTAGTATAAGGAACTTCAAGATGGAGAAACTTTTTTTTACCAATCAATGGAAGTCAGAATCTATTCTACAGTTTAATGTCTTAGAGCTGTCCAGGGTCACTCAGTCTTGCCTAAGACAGAAGCAGGGCTTCTCCTTGAGTATTTTTTCTGTTTCAAGGTCATGATGCTTCTGTGTAAGTATGGAGAACTTATATAACAATTGCTCTTTGCTGCCAGGCACCCCAGAAAATACAGGAAAATATAGAAAAGCAGAGATGTTACATATTACATTTAAAGATCATAATGCAATAATTAGAATATGTGGTAGGTGTAAGTGTGATTAGAGAGGTGATTAAACGTCATGATTTAAAGAGGTGATTAAATCTTTTACTGTCTTCTGAATAAGGTGTAGAATTCTCAGGAAAAGATCAACTCTTTGACAAAGCATAGACCACTAGTAGTGTTCTTAAAGGAACAAATGTAGCTTATATAGAGGAAATTAATAGGATGTAGGAATACAAGTTAAAAAATGAGACAAGTACAGCTAGAGACATCTTTGTAAAGATGACTCTAAAACTGATGACATTAATGAAAGGAATACCAAGTTAATAAAAAGGCTAAAAGATTCTGTGGGAAACAAATGGCTGAAATTAAACAGAATTGGGAGAGAACTGTCTGAACTCCTTTGGAAAATATCTTGAAGAGCATTGCAAGAGAGTTAACATAGCCCTCTACTAAATTGGTATCAATGAATTGTACCAATAAAGTAGGATTTATTTTCTTCTCTATTCAACATTTAGGTAGAAATACATTTACACATTATATTGCTTGCATTTTTAGGCTTAGGAGTTTTTTTTTCTGTATTGTTCTATATTAGGAAGAACCTGCCATGTGTAAAACTTAAGGAAATTTTACATGTTAATTGATACTAGCCTTGAAGTCAGGAAAACCTGGATTCAAATCCAGCCTCGGACACTTACCAAATGTGTGATCATGGGCAAGTCTTAATCTTTCTGTGCTTTAGTTTCCTCATCTGTACAATGAGGACAACAATTATCTGTAAAACTTAATTAAAAATTATCTGTCAAAAGCCTTACCAGTTTGTAATTTGAAGTTTAACTATGATTGTGTATGTAAAGTGCCTTATAAGTTTTAACATGTTATTGTAATGTCAGGTATTATTTTTATAATAGCCTTTTATTTTCAAAATATATGCAAAGATAATTTTCAACATTCACCTTTGCAAAACCTTGTCTTCCAAATTTTTCTCCTTCTCTTCCCTTAACCCCCTTCTCTAGATAGCAAGTAGTCCAATATAGGTTAACCATGTGTACTTCTAAACATATTTTTACATTTATCATGTTGGACAAGAAAAATCAGATCAAAAAGGAAAAAGAAAGTGAGAAAGGAAAAAAAACCCAGCAAAAACCAAAAAGATAAAATTACTATGCTGTGATCTACAACTAAGTCCCCATAGTCCTCTTTCTAGATGCAGATGGCTCTCTCCATCACAAGTCTATTGGAATTGGGCTGAAAAGAACCAAATGCATCACAGTTGATCATCACATAATCTTGTGGCTATGTACAACATTCTCTCTTTTTTCTGCATTTTTTCCCTGAGGCAATTGGGGTAAGTGACTTGCCCAGGGTCACACAGCTAGAAAGTATTAAGTGTCTGAGGCCAGATTTGAACTCCAGTCCCTCCTGACTTCAGGGCCAGTACTCTATTCATTGCACCATTTAGCTGCTCCTACAATGTTCTCTTGATTCTACTCACTTCACTCAGCATCAGTTCATGTAAGTCTCTCTAGGTCACTCTTAAATCATCCTGCTGATGGTTTCTTATAGAACAATAATATTCCATAACATTCATATACAAGAATTCATATACAATAAATAGCCATTCTCCAACTGATGGGCATCCACTCAGGTTCCTCCTTGCCACTACAAAAAAGGCTGCTGTAAACATTTTTGCACACGTGGGTCCTTTTCCCTCTTTTATGATCTCTTTGGAATACAGACCCAGTAGAGATACTGCTGGATCAGAAGGTATATACAGTTTGATAGCCCTTTGGGCACAGTTCCAAATTGCTCTTCAGAATGGTTGAATCAGTTCACAACTCCACCAACAATGTATTAATATCCCATTTCCCCCACATACCAACCAACTTCATTTTCATTTTTTCCTGTCCTCTTAGTCAATCTGAGAGGTGTGTAGTGGTACTTCAGAGATGTCTTAATTTGCCTTTCTTTAATCAGTAGTGATGTAGAGCATTTTTTTCATATGAATGTCAGCTATTATTGTAATCCTGAGCTCTAATTACTTCCCAACACCATCCTTATGGTGACATTCATGGCCACTTAATAAACTGAGCTTCATCCTTAGGCTTGGCTTTTTAAAAAGGACCACAAGACATTATAAGTTGGAGAAAAAGATAACACCAAAGAGGCTATCCAGATCTAAACTTACTTCTCCAGGTGAAGACCTAGGCAACAGGGAGGTCTTAGGGATTGGTGCAGATGGAGGAAGCTTTAGAGAGATCAGGAGTTTCTGGGCTATGTAAGGTGATAAAGGAGCTAGAGAACCAGATGCATTGGAATGGAAACAAGAAAGTGACAAAAGAATTTCCTGAACTAAGCCAAAACAAAAAACAAAAGAAAACATAAAATGAGAAATAAATACGATAAGCATATAGATCAATACTGAAAATGGAAATAGTAGATTAATTAAAGAGCAGGGTTTTTTTTCCTAAAAACTAAAAAAAAATGGTGAGTAATGAGATAATCTTTTTAATTTTATTTAAAAAAATTTTAAGATTAGATTCAAGGAAGGTGAGATAAGAAAAGAAATCAAGGAAATGATCAGAGATTATTCTATATGGTATTAAACAAATTTTATGTGATGCTAGACTATGGATTAAACTTGAAATTTAAAATAAATGAATGATTCTCTAGAGAAGTATAAAATAAATTATCAAAGCAAGAAGTAAATAACACCAGAGTATTCAATAGAGTGGAGCATGTAGAATGGAACCAAAGGGAGTTCAAACAAAATCATAAACAGATAATAGATAGCCTCAGCAAGATGTTAATGTGTTAATTAAAGTAAGATATGTGAAGGCATTTCTTTAATTAAATTGGAAGGTTTTAAAATTTTAAAAGGCTAAGCTTGCCAGGTCTGGGACATGATGACACTGTCAGCAATGACTACAATGATGTTGAAAATGAGCTAATACTTACAAACATTTTAAAGTTTTTGAAAAATTTTATGTATGTTAAATGATCCTTGCAACAGCCCTATGAAGTAGTTTCTATTATTATACCCATTTTCCATAAGAAGAATCTGAAGCTGGGGCAGCTAAGTGGAGCAGTGGATAGAGCACTATCCCTGAAGTCAGGAGGACCTGAGTTCAAATCTGATCTCAGACATTCAACACTTCCTAACTGTGTGACCCTGGGCAAGTCACTTAACCCCAATTGCCTCAGCTAAAAAAAGAAAAAAAAAGAAAGAAAAAGAAAGAAATGAAACTGAAGCTGAGAGGGGTTAAATTACTTTCTCATGTTCACCTAGGTAATACTCATTTGAAACAGAATTTGCACTCAGGTCAGGAGGGGAAAGGGAATTTACCTATCCTTCCCCACTATTGACACCATGCAATAGAATTACTCAATCAGATGGAGTGACTGCATTTAACTAACACAAAGATACAGTGTCCAGGAAGAAGTGGTGAAAAGAGAAGGTTTTGGGTCCTTCTGTACCAGAGGGATAGTTGTAAGTGGCCACATGCTTTTTACACATGTATTCTTGATGTGTGACTCTCATTATCAGTGTTCTCTTAACTTAGACTGCACTTAAATGAATCGTCTCTTCACATTGACACTGAATGGATTTGTGAAGATTTATGATTTGATAGAATGTTATAGAGCTATTATGCTCTTAACTATGTCATCTTAGAAAATTGATTTGTCTTGTACTTGTTATACTTATCAGCTGACTATTAAAGGTAGAAGAACTGGTAGGTCTCATGAGCTATATTATTAAGAGTGCAGACCCACAGAGAATACCTTTAAATCTATGGATGGTCACTGGCCCATTAAGAGACTTATGCTGTGAATACTTTAAGGAAAGGTTGAGTTGAGAGGGAAGTTGCCTGGACTTTGTAAAGCACATGACAGCACAATTCTTTGGAAAAAGTTGGAAGAATGTAGGCTAGATGATAGTACAGTTTGGTGGATTTAAAACTGATTGAAAAAAGTCATTATTGATTTGATGTCAATTTGGAAGGAAGTCTCTGATGGAGTATTCCAGGATTCTGGGTTTGGCCCCATGTTGGTTGATATTTTTATCAGTGGTTTACATAAAAGAACAAATATCAAATCTTTAGCCATATGAAAAATACTGTAAATCATTAATAGAGAAATTAATATTAAAATAAAATTGGGAGGCATAGCTATCATAGGATCATAGGTCTAAAACTAGAAGAAACCCTAATTGTCATTGAGCCCAGCCTCTTCACTTTACAGATGAAGAAATTGGGGCTTAGATACATGAAGTGACTTGTCTAAGGTCACATAGGTAATAAATAGAACTGAAATTTGAGCCAAGGATCTCTGATTCCAAATCTAGCATTCTTTGTACTACATCATTCAGCTTTTCTAGCACATTGGATGTCAGTATCCAAAAAGATTTTTGCCAGGTTTAAAATATTGGATTAAATCCAATAAGATAAAATTTAATAAGAGATAAATATAAAGGATTTCCCATGGATTCAAAAAATCAACTTCACAAGCATAATATAAGGTGGCAAGATTAGACACATGTTAAAACAGCTTGGAGTTTCAGTTAACTACAATTGCAGTATGTGTCAACATTGTGAAATGGCAGCCAGAAATATAAATGCAAACTTAGAGAGTCATAAATGATATCAAGGAATAGGAAAGTGACAGTTTTATTGTACTCTGCCCTGGGAAGAATACACTTGTTTATTTTTGGTTTCTACAATTTAGGACAAGTTAGAGACTGTATAGAGAAGGGACAACCATGATGAGGAAAAGTCTGGAGATCATGTCAGTTGAGGAATGGGATATTTAGCCTGGAGAAGAGAAGACTTGAGGAGACATAATAGTTGTCTAAGTATTTGATGGCCTATCTTTGTAAGATGAGTTAAACTTGATGTTCTCTTTGGCTTCAGAGGGATAAACTAGGAACAATGGGTAAAAGTTGCAAAGGACTAAATTCAGGGGTAAAGCAAGGATGCCCATTATCATTATTATTATGTAACACGATACTACAAATGCTGTCACAATAAGACAAGAAAAAAGGAATTGAAGAAATAAGCATAGGTAAAGAGGAAACAAAACCATCACCTTTTTCAGATGATAGAACCCTAGAGAGTCAACAAAAAGACTAATTGATGCAAAGTTACAGGATATGAAATAAATCCTCACAAATCATCAGCATTTCTGTATATTAACATTAAAATTTGGCAAGAAGAGATAGAACAATTCTTTTTTCAAAAACTCTTAAGTCTACCTGCCAAGATACACACATCAAGGAATGTTATGAACATAAATACAAAATACTCTTTACACAAATAAATATAAATCTGAATAACTGGAGAAATATTAATTGCTTATGTGTAGGGTGAGACACTATAATAAAAATGATAATACTACCTAGATTTACTTACTTATTCAGTGAAACTAATTAAACTACCAAAGAATTACTTTATAGAGCTTTAAAAGAATAACAAAATTCACCTAGAAGATCAAAAAGTAAAAAATATCAAGGGAATTAATGAAAAAAGTAGGAAGGAATGGAGTGTAGTAGTTAATACAGATTTGAAACTATACTACAAAATCATAATCATAAAACAATTTGTTACTAGGTTAAGATATAGAGAGGTTGATCAGTTGAGCAGATTAGATATATAAATAGATAGAAGCAAAGGAACACAATAGCCCATTATTTGATAAACCCAAAGATTTCAAGTATTGTATAAAACTCACTATTTGACAAAAGCTCTTGAGAAAACTGGAAAGCAGTCTGCCAGAAACTAGATATAGTCCAACATCTCACACCATATATTAAGACAAGCTCCAAATGGGTACATGATTTACACATAAAGGGTGACATCATAAACAAATAGAGGAGCATGGAAGAAATTACTTGTCAGATCTATGGATAGGGGAAGAGTTCATGACTAAACAAGAAATAGAGAGATTCACAGAAGGTAAAATAACAACTTTGATTAGATAATTATATCATTTTTGTACAAACATGATCAATGAAGTTAAAATTAGAAGAGAAGCAGAAAATAAGTAAAAAGTTGCAGCAAGTTTCTCTGGTAGGAATCTCATATCTAAGATACATAGGAATGGATTAAACTTTTTAAGAAGAGCCATTACCCAATTAATAAATGGTCAAGAGATGTGAATAAGCAGTTTTCAGAGGAAGACAAGTTATCAATTACCATATGAAAACATACTCTAAACGCACATAGAGAAATTCAAATTAAAACTTTCAGACATCACATTTTTCAGATCATCAAAATCAATAAGAAAGGAAAATGACATATCAGAGGAGCTATGGGAAAATAGGTACATGAATTCACTGTTGGGAGTTGTGAACAAGTTCCATTTGGAATTATGGCCCCAAAGCTATTAAGTTGTATATATCCTTTACCTTATGATCCTGTTATTAGGGCTATACTCAAAATAAATATAAAAGAAAAAGCAAAATGAGACATTATACAAAAATATTTATAGCTGCTATTATCATGCTTGCACAAAATTGGAAACGGATAGAGTGCCCATTAATTGAGGAATGAATGAATTATGGTATATAAATGTGATGAAGTACTACTATGCCTAAAAAATTTTGAAGGGCATAGTTCTAGAGAAATTGGAGACTTATATGACCGTTTGTGGGATGTCTTTTAGAGAGGATTCTTCCTCATATGGAGGTTAGACTAAATAATCTCTGAGATCCCTTCCAATTCTGAGATTAAATGATAGTAATATCAGAGTGGGTTCAATGCCTGAAAAAGATTTGCTCAACACACACATACATATATGCATATGTAAGTATATATACACATATACACATACATGTATATGTGTGTGTACCATAGGGGGAAAGGTAACAACCATGTCCCCTGGACTTAGGTTTGTTTCAGCACCTTTCTGCTCTCCACTCATTTTCATGAGAGAATAAAAATGAATTGAGAAACTAGGGGACCTCAAACTCCAGAACCCTTGACTTTTTGCTTGAAAAATATTCTCTACATAGATGATGACTAGATTTGATTTATTTGCCAGAAATTAAACATAAAAGTCACATGGATGTTATAGGTCTAAGCTAGGGGATGGTCTCTGGTGAAGATCCAAGCTTCAGTGACTGAGAAATAGAGTTCAAACAAAATAGAAAATTAACCAGGGTCCTAACTGCAAATGGTACTCCTCTGTGTAACAGTGGATTTGGAACCTTGGCAAGGAATATCCTTCTGGAAAGTGGACTTTTTCTAGATAAGACCCACAGAAACAGGCAAACAACTGGGAAGGGGGAAGCATGGAAGAATTTTACCTAGGAAAATTGTATGATGCATCCTGGTTAAGGTTACTCCTTTCTAAAGAGCTGTTTAAAATCTTAGGACTTTAAATAATGTGGCAAGTTTCATTTTTTCCTATGACAAAGAATGGCAGGAGCTAAGGGCTCCATCTGAATTCACAAGCTAAAAGCAGAGAAAGTAAGATGGAACACAATCTTGTGTGCATTGGGACTGTGCCTAGCAGTGCAATGGGATCAGAGGAACAATGTTGAGCATCGGCAACAGTGCCCACTGAAGGAAGACTTTGCATCTGGGAGCAATGACCTGTCTGGAGGGATCTGTGCACCAAAGTCCAAGGGAAGTAAGTCTGGTGATTATTGCCAGGTGACATTCATGGCCTTGCAGCTTTAGAGGTGTGAGTTTTCATACCTCCACATATGTGCCCTGGCCATGTGCTCCCTCCATATATGTCCCTCCATGAGTGGGCCTTGGACCCATGCATTTCTCAGTATATGCCCTTCTCTAGTTTCCCAAGTATATATATATATTTTTTTTTTCTCTCCCTGTTCATTACATATGCCTACTATTCCCACTGATTGTGTATTTGGACACCCCAGGCTTATGAGGGAAATATTTTATTGCTGAATTGTGACTAATAAAGGTAAACTAACTGCTAAGAAGTTGTGAGCAACAGATTTGTGTAAATGTAGTTCCTTAAATTACCTTGAACCTGGGGTAGACACATCTATAGGACCAATGTATAAGTTAATTGATACTTCAAGTACTACATGTAATGTTGGATATTATGTATTAGCTTGTTTATGATCACTTTACTAGACTGTGAGATTTCTAAGGCAACCAAAAGAGGTAGGAGGGCCTTTAATCTAAATCCTTTCTCCCCTTTTCCCTTCCAGACAGGGCGTTGCTGCCAGATGCAAAGTCTTCAGTGGGCACTGCTTCCGATGTTCAACATTGTTCCTCTGATCCCATTGCACTGCTAGGCACAGTCCCAATGTACACAAGATTGTGCTCCATCTTATTCTTATTCAGATGGAGCCCTTAGCTCCTGCCATTCTTTGTCATAGGAAAAATGAAACTTGCCAATTATTTTAAAGTCCTAAGATTTTATTTATTTATTTATTTATTTTTATTATTAAAAGCTTTTTATTTACAAAACATATGAATGATTTTTCTACATTGACCTTTGCAAAAACTTTATTTTTTGGTCCAAGCTTTTCCCCTCCTTCCCCCTACCTCCCACCCCTAGATGACAGGTAATCTAATAAATGCTAAATATGTTAAATTATATGACAAAGGGTCCTAAGATTTTAAACAGCTCTTTAGAAAGGAGTAACTTTAACCAGGATGCATCATACAATTTTCCTAAGTAAAATTCTTCCATGCTTCCCCCTTCCCAGTTGTTTGCCTGTTTCTGTGGGTCTTAGCTAGAAAAATCCACTTTCCAGAAGGATATTTCTTGCCAAAGTTCCAAACCCACTGTTACACAGAGCAGGACCATTTGCAATTAATTATCTATTTTCTATTTTGTTGGAATTCTATTTCTCAGTCACTGAAGCTTGGGTCTTCACTAGAAACCATCCCCTAGCTTAGACTTGTAACATCCACGTGACTTTTATGTTTAATTTCTGGCAAATAAACCAAACCTTTATAAACTTTTTACACAGCAGCTATTTCATTTCAATTCCACATTTAATACTCACTACATGCAAGGCACTGTATTTGACAATGGGAATATGAAGACAAAAGGAAAAGCCATTTCTTGTCCTCATGGAGCTTACATTCTACTAGGGTGTGCATCTGCTATAGAGAAGTAAATTCTAGATAATCTGCATTCTGTCTGTTGAGCTGAATGCGCACTCACTCCCTGGTGCAATTGTGAGTTCTCGCAGGTTTCTCCTTCATACAGATATGCATCGGGCAGGTGTTGAAGAAAATTTTTGAACTGGTCCAGACTGTGGTGAGCCGTGTAAATTATATTTCTTTCTAGGCTTGTTGGAATGATTATCTGTCACATAATGTCCCGCTGTCCAGCTCAAGATGAAGGCCAGCCACGTTACAGGTGGCGCATGTGAAATACTGGGCTTGGAGAAATACAGGAGCATCACTTCGTCCCTGGCTCGGATCCTTAATCTCATTGCATCCTGGGATTTGCAGTCCGGTCCTCAAGTCTGTATCCCGAAAACGAAGGTGGAAACTACAACTCCCAGCAGCTCCCTTACCTAGGGCACCTTCCAAGCGCATCTTCTTCGCTGGAGGCCAAGAAAGGGACAGCGACCTAGGCAAACAGACTGACCAGAGGACCCGCCTTCCGGAGCCCAGCGGCGCTGCGTGATTGGCTGGAACCTCGGGGGTGGGGGAGGAGAAGGAGCACCGATGGCAGGAGGGGGGCGTGTCTGCGCCTGCGGTTCGGTGGTGGCGCGGCCGGGGCCGGCTCTGAGGTGAGGGTGCGGGACGCTGTGGCGGGCCCTTTTTCTCCCGGCTGTGGGCTTGCTGGTGTGTGGGACATCCCGAGGGCTGGGGGTCGGCCCCTTATGCCGGCTTGCCTCGGCGCGCGTCGCTGCGCCGAGCAATGCGGCGGGGATACGCCCCTCTCCTGCCCCCTGCGGGCGGGTCCGGCCTTGGCCGAGGATGGCGCGGAGCCTGGAGATGAGGATAGGGATGGGGACCTAAGGGCGAGCGCAGAAGTGCGTGCTAGGCCGGGACCCTAGGGGCAGGGCACAGGCACACGTCCATTTGCTCCCCTCCCTCCCCCCTATCCTACACAGGATCCTTGCGGTTGTACCCAATTTTTTGCACCCTCTGCCATGTCCAGCCTGAGTCTAGAAGCCCCCGTAGTCCCTGGCTCTGACTTTGTTGGATAGTCTGCGTCAGGAGGATCTGGCCGGCACAGTCCCATATGTAAACAGAGCTCTGCAGATAGACCTGGTCCTGAAACTAGTAACTTGAAGTGACTGTAGCCCTTTTACTGATTGCCACCCCTCCCCCCCAATCTTTGCACATCTAGGGTTTTACTCCATGGCTCCCCGGATTTAGAGATGGGGGCAGGTCTATGGGGGGCCTTCATATCCCTTGCCCTCTCCCTTTCCGTACCATGTAAAGGATAGGTTTGGTTTCTGGGGCTTTATCCTTTTAACATGGTACTACAGATGGAAGAGGGATGGTAATGGGCTGGGTCATAGGATAAAAGGGATTGAACTACAAAGTGTATCTGCTTGCAGGGAACCAGTTTAATCCTCTCACACACCTAAACGTTTTACTTGAACTATTTTGAATAACTGGCATTTGTATATCTTCTGAACAGCAGAAGTAGCCTGTCTCGTGGACAGAGAGCTGACCTTGGAGCCAGGACAATCTGAGTTCAAATGTCTCTTCTGACACATATGGCTGTGTGATCCTAGGCTTAGTGCTTTAGGCAACTGTCTCAGCAATAAATTGCAAAGGTATTGATCTGCATTAGTAAAGGGAGTTTCCTGAAAGTGGATGAATGAAATCACAAATCCAGTTTCTCTCCCCTATTTTCTTGCACAGTTTATATAATTGTTTTATTTTATATTTTTACAACTCTGGGAGCTTGTTAGCAATTATTCATTTTTTTTAAATGAATGAAACAACTGAGATTCAGAGAAGTAAGTGGTTTACTCAGGGTTATAAAGCAAAATGCAGGATTCCAACCAAGCAGGGCTATTTCTGCTGCATGATACACACAAGAAGACCATAAGGCCTCAGAGGAGTGGTTAGGCAGCATGTCAGATGACTTCAGAGGTCCTTTTTGGTTCAAAATATATTGTTTCTACAGTCACTGGCCCTTTAAATTAGATGCTTTTCAATGATTAAAAAAAACTTTGCTAAGATAAGAGTAATTTTTCTGTCACCTTTTAAAAAATTTTGACAGGGATCACAGGCAACTTCTTTAGTAGCAGCAGCAAAAGCTGTAGCTGTGGCTATAGCAGAAATGGAAATGCAATCCTATTACACGAAGCTCTTGGGAGAGCTGAATGAACAACGCAAGAGGGACTTCTTCTGTGACTGTAGCATCATCGTGGAAGGACGGATCTTCAAAGCCCATCGGAACATTCTCTTTGCCAACAGCGGATACTTTCGAGCTTTGCTGATCCACTATATTCAGGACAGTGGACGGCATAGCACAGCCTCTTTGGATATTGTTACTTCTGAGGCCTTCTCTACTATTCTGGATTTCCTCTATTCTGGGAAATTGGATCTGTGTGGGGAAAATGTCATTGAGGTCATGTCAGCTGCCAGCTATCTGCAGATGACAGATGTAGTGAACTTCTGTAAGACTTATATCCGCTCCTCACTTGACATCTGCCGGAAGATGGAGAAGGAAGCTGCGGCAGCAGTGGCCGCTGCAGCGGCTGCTGCAGCTGCTCACCAGACTGATGGTGGGAATTCTGCATCTGGCCGGGAGATGACTTCTTGTGGTCCCAAAAGCCAATGCCCCATCTTGGTGCCCCTGCCAGAAGAAAGAGAAGAAGTTGGAGACTGTTCCAAAGATGCTCCTTGTGAGGATTGTACCAGCTGTCACCCATTGGAATTAGTGGTGAAATGTCCTCCCACTAGTGATTCTGTGGATGACTTCCCTTCTCTGCCCAAAGGGACTGAGCCCAAAGTGGAATTTGACTCTGATGAAGTGGAGGTTGAAGTTGAAGTTGGTGACCGGCTGCAGCAGTACTCAGCCCCATTGGCCCTGGAACCCTTGGAGGGGGGTCTGCCTGGGAGCCAGGCCTTAGATCTGGCCTGTAATAATTACCACATGAAGCAGTTTTTGGAGGCCCTCTTGCGCAATAGTACAACCCAGAGCAAAGAGGACGCTGCTCACATTTCTCGAGGTTTTGAGAGTAGACCAGAAGATGCAGGAGTGGCCATGAGCTCTGTGATGGACATCCCAAGTGACTGGTATGGAGAAGATGCAGGTGAGATTATCATCTACTTCTGAAAGTCTTTACCATCTCTACCTCTCATTTGGCATTTACTGCACTTATCCATGTATTTATCATCATCCACAAACATTTACTGAGTACCTGTGAGAGTCTTAGAGTCATAGGTTCAATCTTATAAATATTTATTGAGTGTCTGCTAAGTGCAAGGCACTGTGATATGCACTGGAGATACAGAGATAAAAATGAACTAGTCCTTACCCTCAAAGAGCTTACCTTCTAGTAGGTAGAAGCAACAAGTATACAGATAAGTAAACATTAGGAGTGACAGAAGTAACAGTTCAGGATTATTAAAAGCTGGAAAGGGCCTTAAAGATAATTTAATCCAATCTTTTCATTTGATAGCTGAAGAAAGTAAATTGAGTCTTTGTGAGGCGAAGTAACTTACTTAAAGGTCATTGAGTTAATGCTAACATTTTAAAAAATATTTTACTTATTTCATTAAATATTTCCCAATTAAGTATAAAAACATTTTTATAATCATTCTTAAAAAAATTTGAGTTCCAAGTTCTCTCCCTTTTACCCATCCCTTCTCCCTCCTTGAGAAGGCAAGCAATTTGATAGTGATTATACATATGAAGTCATGCAAAATATAAATTTATTTTAGCCATATTGCAAAGGAAAACATAAAATAAAACAATAAAAATAAAGGGAATAAAAACAGGTTTCAGTTTGCATTTAGATTCATCAGTTTTCTTTCTGCTCACTTCACTTTGCATCAGTTCATATCATGGTTTTTCTGAAATCATTTTGCTTGTCATTTCTTGTAGTACAATAGTCTTCCATCATAATCATACTACAACTTGTTCATCCATTCCCCAATTGTTGGGAATCCCCTAAATTTCCATTTCTTTGCTACCATCTTATTCTTGCCATCCATTGAGTGCCATCCATTGGGATTACTGCAGTAACTTTCAAACAGGTAAGATTATTGATGCTTTTCAGTTCATCCTAAACATACTGTCAGATACATGCATTGATCTGATGATAAGAACACTGAACCATTATACATCTAGAGCTAGGAGGGACCTTAGAGGTCATTTCATCCAACCCCTTCATGTTACAATCAATCAATAAACATTTATTGTTTACTATGTGCTAGCCATTGAGCTAAATCCTGGGGCTATAAAAAGAGTCTTTGCCTTCAAGGAGCTTATAATCTAATTAGGAGACAACATGCAAACAAATTATACAAAGCAAGCTATATATAGGATAAATAGGAAATAATAGAGTAAAAAGCACTAGAATTAAATTGGATTGTAAAAGGCTTCCTGTAAAATGTGGAATTTTAGTTGGGTCTTAAAGTCAGTAGTTGGAACAGAGGAAGGAGAGCATTTCAGCATGAGAGATAGCCAGAGAAAATGCCTGGAGGCAAGAGAAAAAATTCCATATTTTGTTTATGGAACAGCCAGGAAACCATGTCACTAGATCAAAGAGATTATTGGAAGATATAACATGAGGGAGATAGGTTATAAAAATAGGACTTTAAATACCAAACAGAGCATTTAGTATTTGATTGTGGAGACAATCGAAAGCCACTGAAGTTTACTGAGTGTGTGTGTGTGTGTGTGTGTGTGTGTGTGTGTGTGAGTGTGAGAGATAGCAAGTGAGAGACATGATTGTACTTGTACTTTAGGAAAATAATTCTAACGACTGAGTGGAAGAGTGGATTGAAGTGAAGAGAGACTAGAGGCAGGAAGTGATGAGGGCCTGCACTAGAATGGTGGCTATGTCATCTCAAAGATGTTCCAAAGGTGAAATTGACAGAACTTGGCAATAGCTTGGATATGGGGAGGTTTAAGAGAATGAGGAGTCTAGGATGATTTCTAGGTTGTGAGCCTAAGGGACTGAAAGGATGGTCTTGCCTTCTATAGGAATAGGAAAGCTGGAGGAAGGGTTGGGGGGGAAAGTTAATAAATTTTATTTTGTGAATATTGAGTTTAAGATGTCCACTGAACATTCATTTGAACATGTCTAAAAGGTAGATGGATGTGCAAGATAAAATGTCAGCAAAAAGGCTGGGGCAGGATAAGTAGATTTGAGAATCATCAGTATAGACAAGGTAGTTAAATCCAAAACATTTAGAATGTTTTTACAAATTTGCATGTCATAACACAGTGTTTGATAAAGTAGAAAACTTAAATTATTTAGGGAAAAATTTTCTATTAAACTGGAGAAGTGGAGAAACTAGAAAGTAGTCTGACAGAAATTGAGCTTAAATCAATATTTTATATCACATGCCACAATAAATTCTAAATAGATATGTAACCTTAATACTAAAAATTATAGTATGAAAATTGAAAGATCAACAGATTGTCTTCTTCACAGCTGTGGGTAGGAGATTTTTTTTAACCCTTAACCCCCCCAAAAGACAAAAAGCAATCTGATATAGGTTAAATATGTGCAGTCCTTTTAAACATATTTAGGAGATACATTCTTTTTTTAATTTTTATTTTTATTAAAGCTTTTTATTTGCAAAACATATGTATGAGTAATTTTTCAATATTGAAAGCTTTCTGTTACAAATTTTTCTCCCTTAGTCCCCACCCCTCACCTATGTAAGGCCCAGGGCTTGTAGCCAGCAGGAATGCACGAGACCATCTGGGGGCCGAATGGCTGAGCACAGGGTGTGACAATACACTGCTGATATGGCAGTACTGATACAGCAGAACACCGCAGGACGGAGGACCATAGAGCCTAAGTCACGTGACAGATGTTTGAGAATCTCACTTGGCTGTCTGGAGCAGAGATCACCAGCCTCTGACTCGCTGTATCTGTTTCCATAGTATCATCACTAATAGATGCACGATGGTGAAAAGGAGTCAAGGGACGTTTCTGTGGCTTTTCACTTTTTTCTTGCTTCTCATTGGCTTTGTGCTTGGTAGCCACTTGTAACGACCTGTGTTAAGATTAAGCTAAAGGGTAGGATAAACTTACCTCAACAGGCATCGGACGTCTCCGGCTCCCAGCCTCCACTGAGAGAAACTTCACAAATCACAGACACAGAGATAAACTTATCTTACTTCATTGAGTTCTGCACTTACATTGTCTCTTAGGCTATGCTAATGGCGGTCTGGTCTCTTCTTCCTCAGCAGTCCCCCTTTATATTCTCTTTGTCCTTCCCCGCCTATGCCACAGCGAACCAATCATGTCCCATCCCGAAGGTCTCCGGTCTAAGCTGGCCTGCTATGATAGGACGCTGGCCTGCGAGCTGTGTGCAGCGCCTGCAGATCGTGTGCAATATGCAAAACATCTATCACGTGACTTAGGTTCTATGGTCCTCTGTCCCTGCGGTGTTCTGCTGTATCAGCACTGCCATATCAGCAGTGTTATGTCACACCCTGTGCTCAGCCATTTGGCCCCCAGATGGTCGCGTGCATTCCTGCTGGCTACAAGCCCTGGGCCTTACACCCTAGATGGCAGAAAGTCTACTACATATTAATTTTGTTAAAATACTTGACAAATTGAATATGTGTATACATATTTTTACAGTTATCTTGCTGTGCAAGAAAAGTCGGATCTACAAGAAAAAAAATCTGAGAAGGGAAACATAATGCAAGCCAATATCAATAGAGAGCATGAAGATGTTATGTTGTGGTCCACATTCATATCCCTATCTCTGGGTGTATATGACTTTCTTCATCACTGAACAATTGGAACTGTTTTGAAACATTTCATTGTTGAGGAGAGCCATGTCCATCAGAATTAGTCATCATATAGTATTGTTGTTGCCCTGTATAATGATCTCCTGGTTCTGCTCATTTCACTCAGCATCAGTTCAAGCAAGTCTATAGAAGATACATTCTTAACCAAACAAAAATTAAAATGAAATTTTGATTACTTGAAACTGAAAAGCTTCTGTAAGACAAATACATTTAACTGATGCATTTAGGATAAGAAAGGAAGTGATCAAATGGAAAAAAAAAACCTTTTTAGACAATTGATGCATTTAGGATAAAAAGGGAAGTTGTCAAATGGGAAAAAAAGCTTTTTAAACATATTTCTTCTAAACATAATTTGTATGTTTACACATAGGACCCTGGGCAAGTCCTATGTGACCCTGGGCAAGTCACTTAAGCCCAATTGCCTCAGCCAAAAAAAAATAAATATTTATTTTATAAGGATTTGATATCTGAAATATCTAACAATGAATAATTACAAACACACACACACATATATGACTAGTAGAGATTCCATAGTAGGTAAATAGCTAAAGAATATGAACAGTTTTCAAAAGAAAAACTTCAAAGAATTCATGAACACATAAAAAAAAATCTTCAAGTCACTAATACTAAAAGAAATGTAAATCAAAACAACCCTGAGGTTTAATTACATATCCTGCATATGGACAGAAATGACAATAAATGGCAACAATGTCAGAGGGATTGTGGAAAGATAAATGCACTAATACATTGTTGGTGGATCTGTGAAATTTTGGAAAGCAATTTGGAATTATGCAAATAAAGTGATTAAAATAAAAAAAAAGACCCTGTTGTGGTTCTCTATTGCCTCCTGAGTCAAGTTCAAATTCCTTAGTTTGAACTTAATTTCAATTTAGCATTCATAGGCTTATAGATTTAGAGCTGGCAGGGTCCTCAGAACCTTATACAGGACCTCTAGCCTGACCCCCTAATTTTACAGATGAGGAAACAGACCCCAAATGCTTATGTTGGTTTGCTCAAGAGCATGCATATAGTGACAGAAGCAGGTTTTGAATTCATGCCCTCTGACTTGAAAGCCAGTGGGTTTTTTTTTTTTTTTCACTCTTATGTGTTCTATCCTATTTCTTCAGGCTTATATATTTTTCTCTGTGTGTAATACAGTATATTTCCTTTATGTATTTACACAGCAGTATATTACTGCTTATGTCTGTCATTTTCTATGCCACTGTCTCTGTGCCTTTGCTCATGTGGTTTCCTATGCTGAGAATGTCCTTCTTTTGAATCTCACTCTTTGAAACCCTATCTTTTAAAGCCCAACTCAGATTCTTGCACCTCAGTAAAGCCTCTCTTGATGTCCTCCACTCCTAAATCTGCTGATTAATAATGACCTTTTCCTCCTCATACCTCACATGAAATTTTATACATACATATCTCATAAGTTGCTTCTTAATTTGTATGTTTTACATTAAAGTTCTCTGAGGATTCACTGAGACATGGAGGTGAACCCTGGATTAACAAAGACTGTGCTAGCCAATGCACAAGCTGTGGTTGGCTCTACCTTGAAAGCTGGGAAGGTTTTGATTAGGAACCTGATCATGGGCCATTGTTTGTTATCTGAGGGTCCACCTAGTTAATGTGACCGCAGCTTATTCCCAAATAGTTAGCCTCCATAGGTGATAGATCTTTTCAGCCATGGCCTGCATCTATCAAAGTTTGTAAGAGTTATAATCAGTAATGGTTCAAAGAATATCCATACCAATGAAATCATAAATCCCACAAGTGTCTCTGAAGTATTTATGACGTATTAGTCTGTAAGATCCATGAAGGCAAGAGTTGTGCCTTATCAGAATTTTGTACATTCCCCAGAATTTACATGGAGTGCTTCACATAGCAGTTGCTGCATAAATGTTTGTGGAACTTGAGTCATTATAACACTCTCTTTACATGCCCCCAAGCTAGATCATGCCCTTCATACAAGCAGGGACTGTGTGTTCCCCTAGCAGACAACAATAAAAGGGTGATTGATGGTTCTTCCCATTTGAGGGAGTTTCTGAACTTTGCCGGTTTCTTTAAGGTCATAACTTATGTCATTTAGTGGGGTTGGAAACATTTCTGATATGGCATTTGTAAACTTTGTCAGGTCATTTCCTGTGAGTGCAAGAGAAGTGGGTGAGCACTGTCTCCCCACTGTTAGAGCCACTGAAAACTTGAATCATCCAGTCCAGCCTCTTCATTTTTTTATGGATGTAAAGAGTAAGGTCCAGAGAAGGGAAGACACTTTTCCAGGATCACACTCCAAGTTAGCAGGGGCATTAGGTCTCTCTTACTGCTAGTCTGATGCTCTTCCTATTGCACCAGGCTGAATCTGATCTTGTAATCATCTGAATAGTGAAGAGTCCCTTTGGTCTTACAGCCTGTAGACCAGGAACTAAATGAAACCCATTTCTGAATTGGTGAAGACTATAGAGAAGGAACTCTACCCAGGAGGACATATTTATTGTAACACTGAAAAAAGAGGCAGCCTGGCATAGTGGCTAGAGAACTGGCTTTGAGGCTAGGCACACTTGCCTTTAAGGCTTGCCTTATGGCCTGTGTGGCCCTGGACAGATCACTTAGTATTCTAGAAAGTTGTCCAAGGCATTAAATTGCAGAAAAGGTGCCAACCAGTGTCTGTAGAAGAAATTTCCTCATTTTGGAGTTGCCTATAGTGGTGAAATCACAGGTCTAGTTCTCAGGCTCTGCTTAAGAAAGAATGCCATGATACTGACCAAAGCTATTTTGTATATTCTAAAGCTAGAGGGAACCCTAGCTATCATTTAGTCTAAGGGTTCATGAAACCACAGAGTCCATAGATGAGAGGTCTATGAATTTAGATGGAAAAAAAAATCACATCTTTATTTTAAGATAATTGATTTCCTTTATAATTACCTGGGGGTTTTTTTGCATTTAAAAAGATGATTCTCACAATATTTTTTACACAGTACTTAAAGCACTAAACAAAATGCTTTACTTATGCCATCCCATTTGATTTTTATAACAACCGTATGAGGCAGGTGCTATTATTATACAAATTTTACAGATGAAATTATGAATGTAGATATCTGCTTTGCTTAAAATATGATTATTGTATAAGGGACTTTATGAAGTCCTAAGTACAACAGTCCCTTCCCTCATAATTTGGACAATGTTAGCAACTGAATAAGTAGAACAACTATGATTTTTTTTAAAAATGATTTTTAGGAGTATGTAAGTTTCACTAGCCTGCCAAAGGGATCCATGACCTAAAAAAGATTTAAAATTCCTGATTTTAGTTCAGTCTCTTCATTTTGCAGATGAGGAAACTAAGGTGAGAAGAGTCCTTCCTTTAGCCAAGATCCCACCATTAGTAAGTGGCAGAATCAGCATTTGAACCCTGAAGTCTTATGAATTCAGATCCAGCCCTCTTTCTACTCTCTCCTGGGTATCCCCAGCTTCAATTCTGATCTTGGTCATCAGGGAGCCTGGAGTCAGCAGCAACCTTGAGGCATTAGGAAGGAAGTAACTGTTTTTGGCAGAAATATAATGTGTGAATTTGCCCAACTAGCCATCTGTTACCTTTTTTAAAAAGCCAGGACAGCTAAACCAGGGGATGAAGTTGACAGTCACAGATCATATCCCGAAGCCCTCACTAGCCCTTCTTTGAGGTTATCGGTGGACAGCAGATCAAAGCAGGGAGATTTACAGATTTGCTCTGTGTTCAAGGTCAGAATCATTCGGGAAGGAGAGAATATATGCCAGGAGACTTAACCTTCAAGTATCAAACATACAACTAAATGATCTGATGGAATAGAATGTGGAACTTGAAGTCAGGAAGGCCTGAGTTTGAATCCTGTCTCAGAAATATACTAGATGTTTTCTAGCTCCTGATATGTGTTGTTTTCTTCCATCAGAATTTTAATGCTTTGAGGGCAAATAGTTCCAGGCTAGGCTTGCTTATAATTTGTATTACTTTTGCTTAGGGCCTTACCTGACACATAATCAGTACTTAATAAATGCTTATCCTTCTCTCTAGCTATGTGATTCTAAATGTGTCATTTAATGTAATTTTAGCATTGTTTCCTTATCTATAAAATAGGGATAATACTAGTGCCAATCTCATAGGATTATTGTAAGGATTGAAATGAAATATGTAAAGTACTTTGCAAACTTCAAAATGATATATAAATGTTACTCTTAGTAAGTGGTTAAGGCAGATCTCCTGGTTATTATTCTAGAATTCTTTCTACTCTACCACACTTCCTGTCATGACTGAGGGTTGTGACTTCTGGGGTATGTTTTATTAGTATGTGTTATAAGGGAAAGAACCTTGGACTATCTAAATTCTAATTCTGGCTCTGTCACTAATTTGCCCTATGACCTGGGGAAGTAATAAACATAACATCTTCTAAACTAAATTGACAAATGTGATTTTTTTTATGTCACTGAAACAATATGACACTCCTCCAAGAATTTTGAAGAACTCAAAACGCAGATTTTGGCTGTCAATTAAAATAGGTAGTTTTATATTATATTTATTGGAAAACAACTAAAAGTTTGGGACATTGACAAAGGCAAGGGATACAAAAGAGAAGCACTGATTTGGAAAGAAGACAACTGCTTAAGGAGGTAGTAGTTGAAAATGGGATTCAGACTTCTAGACCATGGTTTAAACTCTAGGAATGACAGAATTTTGGCCCTGGATGGAATACACCTAACAAAGAAAGGTAAGACAATATTTGTCCGAAGTCTTGCAAATCTAATGAAAAACTCTTTAAAACCAGGGGAAGGAGAAAATGGTTTTGTGTTTATCTACCAACCTAGAAAGTGACTACAATGAAGGAATACCAATAACAGTTGAGATACCCAGAAGTTCACAGCATTAAAAATCAGAGAAAGGAGCCGGTAATAAAAAACGTGACTTCCACTGTGTAAACATAAATGTCCAAAATTTAGCCAGTGAGTAAGAGAAACTGGAGCTTATAATGTGTGTGTGTGTGACCAAATTTAACTTCGAATTTATTGGTGATTATTGTGATCAAATTCATCTTTGTAGTATAGCTCTAGATGGGCATACCTAATTCAGAAGACAGGACAAGCTTTGCACATGATACTGCTGGGAGCCAAACTTTGGCCTACTGGACACTGACTCAAACTACTATTGCTTCCATCAGTGTTTCCGGCCCAGTCATCTATGTCCATGGTCAATCTCATTGTATACTTCAATTTTCAGTTGATAGTGAGTCCCTTAATTGAGTTACTTTCTAGCTCTTTGCAGATAAGTTTCTAAAGACAGAAAAATTTCATACTCTGAGCACTGAATAGAAGAAATTTTGTTACAAGATATTCTATTTTTCCTGAACACACACAGGTCCTGGCACCTTGTCCATGGCAAATGCTGGGCCCAACACAAATGGCTCCCTTTTGTGGAAGCCATGGAGTGCTTTGAATCCTAGGATGGCAAAACTAATGAGAAGACCATCACAGCTAATAGTGGACAAATCTCATACATTTTAAAATTTTGTTTTTGTTTTGTCTTAAATGCCAAACTACACTTCCCCTGTATTAGGGAAAGCAACCCTCTTCCACTACCATTTTTTCTCAAACCCTACAATCCTTATGATCTCCCTTCCTACAGATCTCTTTGGGTTCCATTCCCCTCCTTTTTCTACAAATCTGATTAATTTATAGAGTTCATGTTATGATTGTTAACTAAAAACCACACTATTAAAAATCTCATAGAAATAGGGTAGGTGGAAGAAGTGCTAATAATGCTAATTATATGGTAAAAATTATATAGATAAAAGTCATATGAGTAAATCTTGGAATTTGAAGGAGAAAGCAAGGTAAGAACCATTTGGATAAAGCCCAGTGGTGGAAAAACAGAAATGATTTTGCTTTTTGAGTATACCACAGACCAGTCAGTCAATTAGCATTTATTATTTACATTAATACACCATTTAGGTGTTCATGAACTCGAATTCCCTAATTTGATCACAATCTTTTGGCCTTACACTTCTTCCTCTGCCTTTCAATACCAAACCCTGCTTTTTGTCTATATCATGATCTCTAATCCTTGACCCCCCCAGTGCTCTCAATTAGCAATCACCACTTCATCTTACACATACCCATTAGCTGCACTCCTCTCCCAACTTGATCTCTTGGTAGCTCTGCTGAACCTCAGGTTTGGATTCCTTCCATCATCTGATGCTACCTTTGCCTCTGTACAAAGAGGGAGAAAATTTAGAAACCCTTCTGATTGGTCCCACTGCAAATTTATTGTATAATCTCAACTGGGCCCTCACTGCTGCTATACTCACTAAGCCCCTCTTCAACAGCACTTCTTTCAAACTTTTGCAGTCCTTTTCAAACCTCCCATGGCCTCTCAGCACTCACCTTCTCTTCTGAGAGCATTGTTTTATATTTTACTGAAAAAAATTGAGGCTATTTGCCATTAATTCCCTCTTTTTCTCATGTCATTCAGATAACTTCTGCCATTGTCTCCTCCTTTACTTCTGTCTCACCATGATAAAGTGACCCTTCTCCTCGCCAAAGCAGCATGCACAAGGAATTCCATTCCATTGCATCTTCTCCAGAAGACCACCCCTCTCTTGTCTCCACTCTTTGACTTCTCTGCGTTCTCTCCCTGTCTGCTGATTGCTTCCCTGCTGCCTGCAAACATGTACATTATGTCCTCCCTCCTCAAAAAAACCCTCATTTGAATTATCCCTCCCCACTAGCTATTGTCCCATATCTCTCCTCCCTTTTATGGCTGACCTCCTTTAGAAGGCTGTCTACAAACAAGTGTCTGCCTTTTTTTTTCTTACACTCCTTTTAACTCTCTATTTAACTGAAATTTCTTTCATCAAAGTTACCAGTGAACTTTAAATTGCCTAATCTAACAGTTTTTTTTTTTCAGTCTTTGCCCTTCTTGGCCTCTGGCACTGCTCTTCTTGACACCTTCTCTCTGCGTTTTTCAGGACACTACTTTCTTCTGCTTCACATCCTGTCTTGATTCTCTTGTCTCTTTTGCTGTATCTAGATCACTCCTAATAATGGTTATCCCCAAGGATATACCCTGGGCCCTGTTCTCTTATCCTTCTGAACTATTTCTCTTGGTGAGCTCCTCAGTTTTTAAGGATTCAAATGACCATCTCTAAACTGATGGTTCTCAAATCAATTTATCCAGTCCTAATCTCTCTGTTGATCTCCAGCTGCCTGCTAGGTATCCCAAATTAGATGTTAGACATAGACTCAACATGTCTAAAACTGAACTCATCTTTCTTTTTTCTTGATTTAATTTTCAATGATAAATTTTCTTCTCTTATCCATTGAGAAGGCAAGAAAAGCAAAGCTCATTACAACTCTGATGTCATGCAAAAAAAAATCCTGCATTACCTTAAACCTGCCTTTCCCTCTCCCCAAGTATTCTTCTATCCAATGATACTATAGTTCTTGCTGTTCCTCAAAAAAGGCATTTCATCTTGAGATTTAAGGCATTTTCACTGGTTGTCCTCAATGCCTGAAATGCTTTTCTGCTCATCTCTATCTATTGATTTCTCTTGATGAAAAGTCCCCACTAAAATCCCACATTTACAAAAAGCCTTTCCCAATCCCTCTTAATTTTAGTGCCTTCCCTTTGTTGATTATTTCTTATTTATCCTATAATTTAGCTTGATTGTACATAGTTTTTTTACATGTTGTCTCCCACATTTGATTTTTAATTCAAGGGCAAGAACTGTATTTTGCCTTTCTTTGTACCCCCAGTCCTTAGCCATATAATAGATGTCAATAAACAATAAACATTTATTAAATGCTTATTACCATTAATTCCCTCTGAAGCACTCTGTTCTTCTTTTACAAAGCTCAAATTCTTAAGAATTTTTTCCATATATCAAACCTTACCCATGCAACTTCACCCATTGCTGCTGTTTCTGTCCTTTGTAGCCAAGTAGAACAAGTTTAATCCATTTTCTAAGTAAGAGATTGTTAAACAAATGAAGACACCTGTAACTTCTCCTCTAAGCCTTCTCAGTTAATAAAGTATCTACTAGAACTAAGAAAGAGTAGTGTCCTGAAAACCTAAAGAAAAGAAGGTGTCAAGAAGAAGAGGGTGATCATCCATGGCAGAGATTACAGAGAGGCCAAGAAGGGCAAAGAGAGAAAAGGAGCCATTAGACTGGGTAATTTAAAGATCATTGGTAATTTTGAAGGAGCAATTTCAATTAAATAGACCACAGAGGAGAGGAAAAAAAGTGGATGGTCGTAAGCCGCAAAAGGGAGGTGAGATATGGGACAAAAGCAAATGGGAAAGGATGGTTCAAATGAGGGTTTTTGAGGAGGAAGAACATATGTGCAAGTTTGCAGGCAATAGGGAAGCAACCAGCAGACAGGGAGAAAATGAAGAGAAATCAAAGAATGGAGACGAGAGGGATCGGTCTTCTGGGAGAAGATGTGATAGAATGGAATTCCTTGTGAATGTAGAGGAGTTTGCCTTGGAAAGGAGAAGAACTACCTCAGCAGTGAAGGAGGAGACAGTGGTGGAAGGTATCAAGGTATTGGGGTGATGCAAGTTGATGAAGGAGAGATGATAATAATGTTATAATTATAATAATGAAAAAGGAGCTCTCAACAGAACTCAGTTTTTTTCAGTAAAACATGACACATGGTTCTCAGCTGAGAGTGGGAGGTGGGAGCCCTAAGAAGTTGAGAGAGGATAAAAAGGTTTGGAGTAAATTTGGGAGGTGTGAGAGAATTGTTTTGCTGCAGTGAGGGTCCAGTCTTCATCCCAGTCACACCATGGGCACTCACCATCTTGCCAGTGTCCTCCTATGTGTTGAACACTATCTCCAGATGTCATGTGACCTAAGCCTTGCAGAGGTGAGCAGAAGTCTTCCCTCTCACATTCAAGGTTTCTTTTTGTATAGCAAAAGTGGTTTGCTTTTTGGACTTCCATTTCATCCTGTGGACTAGCAGTGAACTTGCAGTTCATTAGAACTTTTTAGTTCAAATGAGCTACTATCTGTCATGCTCTCTAGCTTCAAATCTGTGGAGTTTTTCTTTTAACCTAAATGTAAGATTTTATATTTATCTTTATTAAGTTTTACCTTATTTACTTTCAAATCCATTAAGGTCTTTTTAGATTCTAATTCTTGTATGTACTGTGTAGTCAGAGATTATGATGCATACACAGATAACTTTAATAAACACAAATTTAGCTGGGACCATGGTACATTGGAAAGCGAAGTAAATGTGGTATCAGAAGATAGGTTTGAATCCCTTCTTTCACTTGCTAACTTTGTGTCCTTTCTCATCTCTAAAATATAAATTAGACTAGATAATGTCGACTCTAAAATCATGTTCCTAAATATATTAACATAAAATATTGTTATAAAGGGATCCAAGGTAGAAAATACTGTATTACACATTTCTGTATCATTTCAAGATTTACAATATATTTTTCTTACAAGGCTGATTAATAAAGGTGGTACTTTCATCTTACTTCTGAGGAAACTGAGGTACAGATAGATTTAATGCTTTGCCTATGGTAACACAGCTAATCATGTCAGAAGCTAATTTTAAACCCAAGTTTTCCTGATTCAGTCTAGTGTTTTTCCTACAATACCACCCCTGAATTAACATTACCACATCCATGTCTGTTTTTAAGCTGATCTGGAAACAGCATAGTAAAATGATGTTTCCTTTTGAATTTGTAGAAATTGTATAAATCAGTATATCTTTTTAATAGATTATGTTTACATAGAAGTATATTCTAGAGACCATATGGTCTGGCCAGAGCAGTCTTCTTGCTGTTCCTTCCTTATGATACTTCATGTCCCATATCCATGCCTTTACAATAACAATTCCCTCATGCCTGGAATGCTCTCCCTCCTCACTTCTACCTCTTCAACTCAACTTGAGCACTACTTTCTACCTGCAACCTTTCCTAGTTTCCCCAACTGCTAATGTCCTGTTTTCAAACTACCTTGTGTTTCTTTCTATCTATCTATCTATCTATCTATCTATCTATCTATCTATCTATCTATCTATCTA
>JAJPUD010017671.1:0-13724 GCA_023553655.1 Myrmecobius fasciatus
CCCATAATAATTTTCTATGATTGAATTCTTCCTCCTTTGCTTGCTCATTTTTTAAAAGTAAGAACTTAATAGAGTAATCATCTCTAGTCCTGGAGTGGTAGGGAAGCCTCTGGCTTCAGGTCTTCCTTCAGTTCTTCCTTTTATACTGAAATCCCACACCAAGAGCTCCATCCTCCTAATTGTGCCTACAGCCAGCAGTTTCCCTGTCCCCTGCTTCTGCTGCCCAAAAGCATGTGCTGATTCCTTCTTGCCCAGGGTGAGTCTCAGCAGCACAGCTGGGCCTAGCATTCCTTATCAGCAGAGGTTCCCTCTGTCTTTCCAGATTCAGCCCCATTCCTCTAGTAGTCCTGGAGGAGATGAAAGTTCCTGACATTTGGCTGAGGCTAATTCCAAAGCCCTTTAGCCCCAGGGCTCCCAGCTTGCTATTTCAATGGAGCTAACCTGGAGGTGTTTACACTTCAGGGGTTAATCCTCTATCCTGGTGTCTTTCTTCTGGGCTTCTGCCAGTCGTCCAAGGAGGGCCCCTGTTCTGCCCTGTCTTCTTTGTTTTTCACCAGTCTAAGTTTGTCCTGGAATGCGATTGTTTTTTGGAGAAATCTGGAAATCTTAGAATATTCTGACCTAGTCCACCATCTTTCCACAATCCTTCCACATCAACCTTGATGCTTTCAACAAGATGTGATCTAGGTAGAGATTTGTTGACTGCCCTCCTGGTATGGGCTCTGCAAGTCCTTGGTCCAGATTTGGGCTTGCTGTATTGTATGTGGGTTTGAGTTTCATTAGACAGCTGCTGGACTCAATCACTGTGAGTTTGCTGGGAGATTTTGCAGGTTTGGAGTTACTGAGTTTCTTGCTTCTCCTCTGGTCTTGGTTTCATTCCTTGATTATTTCAAGGCAGGTTTATGTGTGGTTAGAACCAATCACCTCTCCTCCCCACTTCCCTCCCCTTTGGGCAGGAATTACACAGCTAATTTTGGGAACTTACTCCTTTCTCTGTGCCCAAGCTAGGGCTTCTCTCACTTGAGACAATGACTGCTATTTTCTACTCTGGAACTAGGTTATGGGTGACAGAGATGTCAGCCAGAATCCATTCCTATTCCCATCACTAATTCAGGAGTCCTCTCAGTTCTCTTTCTGCCCTTGTGATTCCTGAGCTACTATTGATCACAGACTCCTTACTATCCTTGGATGCTAAAATGTTGCACACTACTGCTGCTGCTGCCCCTGCTGAGTCTGCTGCTACTTTCACTGTATCCACAAGTCTGCAGACATCTCTGTCTATCTTTCTAAGCCTCTATGGATTGGAAAATTAATTATCCCTTTCACATCATGACTTTCCCTATCACAGTTTTGTTATATCATAAGCATAACAAATTAAATGGGAATTTGTGAAGAGTTTTGTGGAAGCTATAAAAGGCATGGAAAGACTAGCAGGCAACACAGAAAAAGTTTAAAAACTCAGAAATACATAAATTTGTAGTAAAATTTGGGTTGATATTATATAACATTGTACATAAAACATATGTATACTGTTATATAATATCAACCCAAATTTTACAATAAGGTATTGTAAACAACATATAAAAGAAAAAAATCATACTTCTTATCTGGTAGGAAGGGAGGGCCAAAAATTTACCTGGGTATTCCAGATTATGGGGGTGCCATATCCCAACCCTCACACTGTGGAAGGGATAACTATTCTCACTGTAAGTTTTCTCTTTGCTTTCCTGATCAGAATTTCATCTGGGTTTTTCTATATTGTTGTGGGGGATACATATTGGGTGATACTGGCCAAAATATTGACTCTCATTCCACCATCTTGACCACATAGGCCTTCTTATGCTGTTATTCTCTTGTACATGTCCTTACCTAAATCCAACATAAAGAATCATGCCAAGGAGTCCTTTATTGCTATTGTTTGGTCATTTTCAATTATGTTCAACTCTTCAAGATCCCATTTGGGGTTTTCTTGGAAAAAGTATAATGGTTTGCCATTTTCTTCTCCATTCTCTTCCTTATTTTACCCATGAGGAACCTGAGGCACACAGATTAACATGACTTTCACAGAGTCATACCATTAGTAAGTGTCTGAGGATAGATTTGAACTCAGGAGCAAGGCTATTCCTAACTCCAAATCTGGCACTCTATCCACCGTACCATCTAGTTGCTCCACTTCTTCTAATAGGTTAATATCAATACAACATAGTGGACCAATTTGTTATCCTTTGATCTTTTGGAAGGAGTGGTATTTTTGTTTTGATATATTATGTCCCATTAAACAATAACCCAATGATTCTTTCCCATGAAAAAGTTAAAACAAATGTGTTATCATTTATTATGACTGATAGCACATATATTACTATTCTCACTGTTTTCCACTTCTTAACAAAAAAGATTTGCATGTGTTTTAGTCTCAATCACCTGCTACCTTCTCAGACTATAGTTTTTTTAAAAGAATGAAAGAATTGTGAAAATTGAAAAGCTGTGAGTAGGAACATAGGAGAATGAATTATTCTGCTAGAACTTCTGAGTCACATGTTCTGTTTTGAAGCAAGGTCTGAGAAGACAGAGCTAATTCTTATGGAACACATGGACTGTTAAAACCAGATGGTGTGAATGACCAATAATAATGGACATAAGCCAAAATAGGAATAATCACAAAAATAGGGAAGATTCATCTCTGGTAAATAACACCTCAGGATAACTGCAGTGAGTCAGCAAAATCCAGACAGACTTGGGTACAATTAATAAAATAACAATATCTTATTGACTATTACACAACTAGGAAATAAGCAAAGGAAAATAGCCAGAATGCTTGCCATTTATTTATGAATGATCATTTTGTCCTCAACCATCCTCATATAAAATAAGCCATTTTTCTAGTTGTAACTTTAGAATGCTTTGCAATGAGTACAATGCCAAATACCCCTTTGGCAAAAGCAGAACTTTCATTTCCTGACATGATGACTTGAAGGAAATGTTGTATGGCTTGAGGAGGAAAAGGACTTAAGGTTTTTGTAAAATAACATTGGTAGGAGATGTTGATCTTAGGCTTAATAAAATTGTCATTTATCATGGTTTATAAAATTAAAATTAATGGTGACATGAATTTTTTGTAAAGAGTCAGTGTGTTCTGTCATGCTCCTTTAAGAAGATACAGCTTCCTTCATTTAACAAAACCATGTAAACATACACATTCAGTTGGGTATAGAAATCTATCTTATCCTACAAGAAAGTAGAAGAAGAGGATATGTAAAGGGGGTGGGCTAACAAAAGCAAAAATGGATTGGGAAAGGTGGTAGTCAAAAGCAAAACTCTTGAAGATGAATTTAGTGAAAAGAAAGAAAGAAGACTAAAAGGAGGGAAATTCACAGTTATTAATCATTACTGTGGGGTGGAAATTATAGTCAGTTTCTGATAAAGGCCTCATTTTTCAAATATATAGAGAACTGAGTCAAATTTGTAAAAAAAAAGAAGAGACATTCTCCAATTAATAAATGGTAAAAGGATATGAACAGGCTGTTTTTAAAGAAATCAAAGTGATTTAGGATCATATAAAAATGCTCTAAATTACTACTGATTAGAGAAATATAATTAAAACAACTCTAACCACACTCACACCCCTTAGACTGGTTAATATGAAAGAACATGAAAATGACAAATGTTGGGGGAATGTAGGAATGTAGGAAAATTGATTCACTAATGCCCTATTGATGTTGTGAGTTGATCCAATCATTTTGCAGAGCAATTTTCTTCTATACCCAAAGGACTATAAATGATACAAATCCTAGGAATACTACTACTAAGTCTATAACCCAAACAAACAAAAAACAAAAAACGTATATATATAAAATATTTATAGTAGTTCTTTTTGTAATGGCAAACAATTACAAATTACGAGGATTTCCATGCCTTGGAGAATGGTTAAACAATTTGTAGTATACAATTGTGATGGAATACTATTGTGCTATAAAAAAATGACAAGCAAAATGCTCTCAAAAAAAAAACTTGGAAAGACTTGAGCAGAACCAGGAGGACACTCTGTACAATAATGTAATGATTATTAACTATGGATGACTTAACTATTCTCAGCAATATAATGATTCAAGACAATCCTAAAGGACTTAAGATGAAAAATACTAAACATCTCCAGAGGAAGAACTGATGGAGTCTGAAAGCATATTAACTTTTTTCTTTATTTTTTCCTGGGGTTTTTTGGTCTCTGTTTTCTTTCACAATATGGTTAACATGTGAAATATGTAATATTTCATATTTAACATATGTTTTTAAAATGCTAAAATTTAAATATGATTGGGAAACAAAAATTTTTCAAATGATACTATATGATTTGGAAATAGACATCTTTAAGGTGCAATTCACATTATCTTCATGTTCTATTTCTTTTTAACAAATCTGATCCAATATATCCAAAAGTATATTTACTATTTCCTCACTCCCCTATATTTCCAAACCCTCTCCTCTTCCCAACTTTTTCTATTACTGTCAAGTATACTATCAACTTCCAAATTATTCATACTTGCAACTTCGGTGTCACCTTCACTCTTCACTTACATTCATCCCACAGAATCATAGAGCAGGATGAAACCTCAGAGGCCACCTAGTCCAATCCAGCTAACAAATAATCCCTTCATAAGATGTCACAAGTAAGTTGTAATCCTTACAGTTACAGGGGATTCATCTCCGAGCTGAACCTATTCTAGTTTTGGATCCTTCTAATTGTTGGGAACTTTTTTGTTATATTAAATCAGAGGATCTTAGATTTGGAAAGGACCTTCGACAGTGGTGTATTGGCAATTAGTTCAGGGGTGAGGGTAGGGAAAGTGTGCATAACACATTATTCATTGTAATCTGTATTATTAATATTTTCTTCATCATTTAAGTCTAGTAATCAATAAAACAATGAAAGTTCTAATTTGCAAATTTCCAATTTCTGAGTTGTAAATGCTCATGCTGAAAATTTAACATTTAACAATCTGTTAAGAGTTGGCTCCAGTGCATTCCTGCCAGAGGCTACCTAATTCAATCTTTGCCTCATAAAAATCCTTTCTACACAGTAGCCAGCCTGCCTTAATGATTGTTACCTACATTTGCTCCATTCAAAAGAAGAAAAATCTAAGGTGGGCTATGAATATGCTTGACAAAAGCTTTATGTCTAGATGCTACATATCGATCAAGCATTCAACCAGGCCCAATAAGTGTAGCAAAACAAAAGCAAAGTGAACATCCTATTGTAATTGATGATTCCTCAGAGTATCACTTAATCTTTCCCTACTTCAACAGCAAGAAAAATATAATGAAGCAACAGTGACAAAAAAAGGAAGAGGGATGTGGCTTGATGGCATTAATTTCTTTTTTTAAATTCTCAGTAGTATTTTATTTTTCCAAATACACATATAGTTTTCAACATTATTTTGTAAGACTTTCTGTTCCAAATTTGTCTTCCTCCCTTTTCTCCCCCCTCTCCAAGATAGTAAACAATCAGATACAGGTTAAATATGTGCAATTTTTGAATGACATTAATCTCAAAAAGTCCTGTGTCTAGCTGAAGCCCAGACTTAGCAGCTATTTCCCCATAGTCTATAAACCCAGAAAAATGGCCCCTAAGCAATCCTAATACGCTGTGTTTTACATTTTTTGCCTAGGCTAGCTCAAAATAAATGCCAATTTTACAAGTTTGCTGTCTAAAGAATAAAATCATTAGCAAGTGATAAAGCTGTAAAAAAGAGACCAAATCCCAGTAGTTACTGAAGAAAGTAGGAAGAGAATAATAAAAGATGATGAAGATATAAATGTATGACTTCTTAAGTCTCAAGAAAAAATGTTTTCATTCCTTGACACTTTCTCCAGAACAAAAAGACTTTTTTGCTATAAAGCAGTGCTTTTATCAGGAAATGCCTCCATAGTAAGAATTAACAAAATGCTGAATTTGTTTTAGCTTAAGATGCATTTGTGCTGTATCCTTTCTACCTCCAAACCTTCTGAGCCTCATTCTTTTCTTGTAAAAGAGTGTAATATAAATAATGTTTGGAAGATAGTAAAATGTGATATTATCTCATAGGAATTTTATTCACATTCCAAATTCCCAGAACTAAGAAGTATCTATTTCCCAAAGGTCACTATCCTTTAGATGTGTCTAGGTATTTTGTTATAGAAGTAATAGACTATGCAAATCCTTACAGAAATTAAATATTGCCCAGACTGCTGATGTGGCAATAATTAAGAAATGATTTTTTAATAACAAAATTCTTGCCATGAACACTTAAGGGAGCTTAAAATTTAGGAGAAAAAAAGAACAGGGTGTTAGCCTAACTTTTTAAAAGTATTTCACCCTAAATTTTGCTTTTCTGATTAAGTTACTGTTACCATATAGTAACTTAATGGCAATGAATGTCTCTCAAGACATATACTACTTGCTCAAAAGTTTTTTATTCTTCCTTGATTGTACTTTATGCAAGACCAGCTAGGGAGGATTTCATCTTGAAACACCAATAAAACTCCAGTTACTGGGTTCACCTTTAGCAATTAACTTAAAGCAATTTTAGTATGGATTATCAAAATTATATAACATATAGACAGATTAGGCTAGTTGCCACAGAGTAGAGACTAAGCTACTTTATGGAAACCAATGTAAATTAAACAATTCACTTATATCAGTGTTTTTCTGTCTTATTCCAGAGATGTAAAAACATCCTCTGCTTTCAGGACTATCTTTCCTAGACTAGACTGACTCATCAGGGCTTTAATACTTTTCATTTTCTCCTTTCCTATGCTCTGCTACACTACATTGTGCTTTGTTCTTCACAACTGCTTTCTCTTTTCTTCTCCACCCACTTAATTGAATAATTACTGTGTTCTTTATAGATAACATATATCCACACTAACTACCCACACATTACACATAAGACCATTTACACACCAAAAAAGAAAATATTTTATCAAGCCCCCCAAAATATGCAGTAAGTTCTGAATGCCTCGGAGATATTAAGGGGTTTGTTTTTTCCCTAATTCCTTTATAAGAATGTTAAGAAATGCCAAATAGAAAGATCCATACTGTATTCAGTTTGGATTCAGTAGCTCTGTTTCTGACAGTTATCAAGTATATTTTTGTTAGACATTATGGTAGCTGTTTTCTGTGGTGCTGACTTTAATGATTATCTTAAAAGCCCTGGATATCATATTTATTACTCACAACACTGTCTAAAACCTTTTTGGATCTATAGTACTTATATTTTCAGCTTCTGTTATTTATGAATATCACTAGTTACATACTGTGTAAAAGAATATTTCATTTTCCCTAATTTTTTGAAGTTATAAATAACCATATTACATAATCAGATGACTAAGGTGTCTGAGAAATTAAATGTAAAGAATGATCATAATTTGGGGGCAGCTAGATGGCACTCTGGATAAAGCACCAGGTCTAGAATCAAGAAAACCTGAGTTCAAATATGACCTTAGACAATTACTAGCTGTGTGACCTGAGCAAATTACTTAATCCTTTTTGCTTCTGTTTCCTCATCTATAAAATGGGCTAGAAAAGAAAATGGCAAACCATTTTAATATCTTTGTCAAGAAAACTCTAAATAGATTAACAAAGAGCCAAACAAGACCACAACAAGTGAACAACAAATGCTTTAGTTGTGATTAGTTTTGTATTTTAGGGGTAGGGATGAATTAGGCTCCTCAGCTTAGCTTCCCTAGCCCCACCTCAGGACTCAGGTAAGTCAAAATTGAAGGGATTTATCCAATGTGGGTTGGGAATAGAAAGGAAAAGGGAAGGAATAAGCAGCTATATGGAGCCTATCATATGTCAGGCTAACTACTTTTTTACCAGTATCTCATTTGATCTTCAAAAAATCCCTGAAAGGTTAAGTGCTATTGTTATCCCTATTTTACAGTTGAGGCAACTGAGGAAGATGGAGAAAAGTGAGATGGGTTGGAAAAGAGAATTTCTGAGGTCATATGGGGGAGTGTAAAGGGGAAACAAAGTAGACCCAGAAGGTGTTATAAGGTCTCTCTGAAGATAAGTATAGATATAGATATATAAATATGTATGTAACTCAAGGAGACAAATCTCACTTCTGGGAAAGCAGTGTCTGGTATTGGTGAGATCTTTGGTCTCAGGGTCCTATCTGGCTTAGAGCAGGCTCCTCTCCTTTTCAAATAAAGAAGTTCTAAGTAGTAACTTAGCTCCTGAATTAGTAGGGAAGGTTCCTCCAGCGGTGATGAAGCTTTTCCTAGTGTTGAGAAAAGGAAAGCCATCAGCATTAGTATATATTCTTTCTGAATCTGGACACAGACTTTCAAAGGTGGAGCAGAGAAGGGAAGGTTCAAGGGAAGGTTCTCCTAAGCAGCCTCGGGATGGGAAGGTCTGCCCCAGAGGGTAATGCCTTTCCTGACACTATTTTTGATGGTACCATGGACTGTATCCAATAACAGGGAATATTTGCCTCAGCAGAGAACCTTGACCTTCACTGGCTAAAACAGGGAAAGTCTGTGGCCCTGCTGAAGGGACCTAAATGAGAGAGATGGACGAAGGAAGATAACTAACTATACTGTTTCCCAAGGTCAGTAACCTTATCAGTTCCTGTGGAGTTAATTATCATGTCTGCGCAGAAGACCCCTAGCTATCAAATTGGATGTTCCAGTGACATCTCAAATTCAACATGGCCAAATCTGAATTCATTTTCTTTTCTCCCATGCCCTTCCCCTTCCAAAATGCCTTATTTGTACTGAAAGCACCACTATTTTTCAATGTTCAGGTTTGTAATGTTGGCATTATCTTCAACCAACCTGTATATATCTAGCCATTTGCCAGATTTTGACATTTTTTCTCACTCACACAGCTACTGTCTTAGTTTGGACCTCAACTCCCATGGAAATTATTGCAACAAACAGCTGTCTCACATCTCTCTCCACTCCAGCCTACTCTCCACATGTTTACCAAGATGATGGCATTTAAATAAAGATTTGACCCAGTTACTACATTGCCTCCTTTTTGCCTCTAAGATAAAATTACTAGTTCTTCTGTTTAGCTTTTGAAGCCCTTCACAGTTTAGCCCCAGTCTTTCTCTCCAGCCACATTAAAAATCAATCCTCACACAGTCTGTGATGTAACCAAAATGGTTTTCTCTCTCTTCCTCATACTTCATCAGTCTGAGTAAGGTTTAATTATAAAATCATTTCCTCACATTTATTAAGATTCCTTCAGATCATTAATATACTCCTATATAAAAACCCTATGATCTGATAAACTGATTTAATTTGATGCAATGAACCCAAATCCATGATGTTGCAGTAGAGATTTGAGCAATACTAACCTGAGCTCAAGTGAAATTCCTCCATCATGGTGAGAATAAGCCTCAGTTCCAGACGCTGAGAGTCCTTCTGTTTAACCCCTTCTGCTGCCTCAGATTGCCTGCTGAGATGATTTTTATAAATTCCAAAACTTGAAATACCTTTCTCGTTTTTTTCCCCCATCTATCTGCTTTGAGGGGATATGGATGGGAAAGTGAAAGGAAGAAAGCCAATTAAAGAGAAGCAGTTTCCTTTTACTTTTGATTTTTGAAAATTGCTTTGCACTCTTGGTTTTGCTACACTATATTTTTTTAGTTCTCTTACTCAAAGTTAACATATCATGTGGCCACTAATAGGTCAATTGGCATGAGTGAATTTGATCAACAAGATAAGCATATTTCCCAAATGCAGAGTGGGAGGCTTGGGAGTAGAGATAATAGATTTTCTATTTTAGAAATTTCAAAAAAGTTTCTCTTGGTGATGTCAAACTCATCTCTGTGGGCTGTATATTAACCCCCCAAAAAACCTCATGAATTAGCATTATCTATGTTGTATTAGATTTTTAATATTTCACAATTACATTTTAATCTGATTCTGGCTGTACCTGGATATTTTACATACTATGAGTCTGATACACCTAATCTATATAATACCTCTAATATGAACCTGGGTCATTGCCCAGATATTGGCCACAAGTTCATCAAATCAGTAAATGGGAAGTAGTCAAAGTACATGCTTTGACAAAAACCACTTGTTTACAAATAAATTATCTTCTATATTTCCAAGTTATTTGATTTAGTGAAATCTCTTTTCTATAGGTTGTCAAAAAGAAGGAAGGAGGCAAATGTGTCTTGTTATTATTTTTACATCACTAGCCCATACCACCTTTCACATATTGATTCATTATATCCAGGAACTAAACAAGAGAAAATATATATCCCTAATCATGACAATTAATTATGAAAGTATCTGTATACATGACTTCACAACAGCTTTGAGAACTGTTCTGACTAATTTTCAGTGAAACGTATCTGGATTCTACATATCATCACAAGACTTGTGATTCTCCTAAGCACATCATCCGTAAGTAAAAGGGCTACAGTGATTTGCTGGATACAAAATTGTGGATCATGGATAATAAAACTAGAAAGGCCTCAGATACCATCTAATCCAAGCCACTCATTTTGCAGATGAAGAAAATGATGAGGTAACTTAACTTAGATGAGATCACATAGATAGCAATCATTTGCACAGTCTAGATAAAGAAATGTTTTCATTAGGTGGCCTAACTGTGCCAGACCTAAAACTATATTTATAAAGCAGTGATCATAAAAACCATTTTTTTTTGTACTGGCTAAGAAACAGAGTAGTCAATCAATGAAATAGGTCAGGTTCACAGAACAAAATAGTCAATGACTATAGGAATCTCGTATTTGACAAACCCAAAGAACCCAGCTTTGGGAATAAAAACTCACTATTTGACAAAAAACTGCTTGGAAAATTGGAAACTAGTATGGCAAAAACTAAGCACTGGCCCACACCTAACACTGTATACCAAGATAAGGTCTAAATGGGCTCATGATTGATTGATTGATTGATTGATTGAATGAATTTTATTTGCATAACATATGTGTGGGTAATTCTTCAACATTAACCCTTGCATAGCTTTCTGTTACAAATTTTCCCCCCAACTCCCCACCCCTCCCCTAGATGGCAGGAAATCCACTACATGTTAATTATGTTAAAATACTTGACAGAGCGAATATATGTATACTTATTTCCAAACTTATCATTGTTGTGCAAGAAAAATCATATCTACAAGAAAGAAAAATCAGAGAAAGGAAACACAATGTAAGCAAACATCAATCAAGGAGTATGAGAATGTTATGTTGTGGTCCACATTTCACACCCCTCTCTCTGGGTGTATATGGCTTTCTTCAGTGAACAATTGGAAGTGGTTTGAAACATTTCATTGTTGAAGAGAGTCATGTCCATCAGAATTGATTGTCATATAGTCTTGTTGTTGCCGTGCATAATGATCTCCTGGTTCTGCTCATTTCACTCAGCATCAGTTCATGCAAGTCTCTCCAGTACTCTCTGAAATCGTCCTGCTGGTCGTTCTTATAGAACAATGATATACCATAACATTCATATACCATAATTTATTCAGCCATTCTCCAATTGAAGGGCATCTCTTCAGGTTCCAGTTTCTAGCCACTACAAAAAGGGCTGCCACAAACATTCTTGCACATGTGGGGCCCTTTCCTTCCTTTATGATTTCTTTGGGATATAAGCCCAATAGAAATGCTGCTGGGTCAAAGGGTATGCATAATTTGATAACTTTTTGAGCATAGTTTCAAATTGCTCTCCAGAATGGCTGGATCCGTTCACAGCTCCACCAACAATGCATCAGTGTCCCAGCCTTCCCACATCCCCTCCAACATTTATCATTAACTTTTCCTGTCATTTTAGCCAATCTGACAGGTGTGTAGTGGTACCTCAGGGTTGTCTTAATTTGCATTTCTCTGACCAGTAGTGATTTGGAGCATCTTTTCATATGACTACAAATAGATTTAATTTCATCCTCTGAAAATTGTATGTTCATATCCTTTGACCATTTAGTGATTGGAGAATGGCTTGAATTCTTATAAATATGAGACAATTCTCTATATATTTTATAGATGAGACCTTTATCAGAGCCCTTAAATGTAAAGATAATTTCCCAATTTATTGCTTCCCTCCTAATCTTGACTGCATTGGTTTTGTTTGTACAAAAACTTTTTAATTTAATATAGTCAAAGTTATTTATCTGGTTTTCAATTAAGAAATCCAGTTCTTCTTTGGACATAAATTTATTCCATTTCCATAGGTCTGAGAGTTAAACTATATTACGTTCTGCTAATTTACTTATAATATCACTCTTTATATCCAGATCATGCACTCATTTAGATCTTATGTTGGTATGTGGTGTTAGATGTGGATCAAGCCCTAATTTCTTCCACACTAGTTTCCAATTTTCCCAGCAGTTTTTGTCAAATAGTGAGTACTTATCCCAGAAGCTGGGATCTTTGGGTTTATCAAAGACTAAATTGCTATAGTTATTGCCTAGTTTGTCTTGTGATTCTATCCTATTCCACTGATCAACTACTCTATTTCTTAGCCAGTACCAAAAGATTTTGATGACTGCTGCTTTGTAATATAGTTTTAGATCTGGTACGACAACTCCTCTATCATCAGCCTTTTTTTTCATTTATTCTCTTGAAACTCTTGACCTTTTGTTCTTCCAAATGAATTTGGCTACTGTTTTTTCTATATCTGTAAGATAAATTCTTGGGAGTTTGATTGGTATGGCACTAAATAAGTAAATTAATTTGGGTAGTATTGTCATTTTTATTATATTCGCTCAGCCTACCCATGAGCAGTTTATGTTTGTCCAATTGACTAGGTCTGATTTTGTGTGGAAAGTGTTTTGTAGTTTAGTTCATATAGTTCCTGACTTTCTCTTAGCAGATAAATTCCCAAATATTTTATACTATCAACAGTTATTTTGAATGGAATTTCTTTTTGTATCTGTTGCTGCTGAACTTTATTGGTAATATATAAAAATACTGATGATTTATGTGGATTTATTTTGTATCCTGCAAATTTGCTAAAGTTGTGAATTGCTTCTAGTAGGTTTTTAGTTGAGTCTTTAGGGTTCTCTACGTATATCATCATGTCATCTGCAAAGAGTGATAATTTGGTTTCCTCATTACCTACTCTAATTCCTTTAGTCTCTTTTTCTTCTCTTACTGCCAAAGCTAACATTTCTAAGACAATATTAAATAATAATGGTGACAGTGGGCAGCCTTGTTTCATTCCTGATCTTACTGGGAATGGTTCTAGTTTGACTCCATTACATATGATGCTTGCTGAAGGCTTTAAGTAAATACTACTAATAATTTTAAGGAAAAGCCCATTTATTCCTATACTCTCCAGTGTTTTTAATAGGAATGGGTGTTGTATTTTATCAAAGGCTTTTTCTCCATCTATTGGGATAATCGTATGGTTTTTGTTAATTTGGTTATTAATATAATTGATTATGCTAACAGTTTTCCTAATATTGAACCAGCCCTGCATTCCTGGTATAAATCCTACTTGATCATGGTGTATTATCCTGGGGATAACTTTCTGTAATCTCGTTGCTAAAATCTTATTTAAGATTTTTGCATGAATATTCATTAGGGAAATGGGTCTATAGTTTTCTTTCTCAGTTTTTTCCCTACTTGGTTTAGCTATCAGCACCATATCTGTATCATAGAAGGAATTTGGTAGTATACCTTTCCCTATTTTGTCAAATAGTTTATATGGTATTGGGATTAAAATTGTTCTTTGAATGTTTGGTAGAATTCACATGTAAATCCATC
>JAJPUD010017671.1:18724-30676 GCA_023553655.1 Myrmecobius fasciatus
CTCTGTTAGTTTCTCCTCTAGGAATGTGGATGCTATACCACTTGGTGCATATATGTTTAGTATTGATACCGCTTCATTGTCTATGGTACCCTTTACTAAAATATAGTTTCCTTCCTCATCTCTTTTAATTAGATCTATTTTTGTCTTTACTTGATAGGAGATAAGGATTGCTACCCCTGCTTTTCTTTGATCACCTGAAGCATAGAAGATTCTGCTCCAGTTCTTTGCCTTCACTCTCTATGTATCTCTATGTTTTAGATGTGTTTCTTGTAAACAACATATTGTAGGATTCTGGCTTTTAATCCAGTCTGCTACCCGCTTCTGTTTTATGGGAGAGTTCATCCCATTCACATTCACAGTTAAAATAACTATATCTGTATTTCCTGCCATCTTATTTACCCAGAGTTATGATTTCCTTTTCCCTTTCCCCTCTCTCACTTCTCCCCTCACCAGTACTTTATTTTTGATGACCACCTCCCTCCAACAGTCCTCCCCCTTTTAGATCCCCTCCCTCCCCTTTACATCTTTCCCCTAATCCTTCTATTAGTCTATCTCATTTCCTTTCCTCCTTTCCCTCCCACCTTCCCACAAGGAGGGCCAGGCCTTTCTTTGAAGCCAAATGTGTCTGATATACTCTCTTAGAGTCCAATCCAATGAGAGTAAGGTTTACACAATACTCATCGCCCTCCCTTCTTTCCCTCAATTATATTAGATCTTCTATGTCTCTTTATGAGATTTTGTCTTATTTTACCTCCTTTATTTTTACAAAATAGCCTCCTTCCCCTCCCCCTTTTTTTTGGTATGGTATCCCTTCCACCTCTAATTTCTTTCCGATTATTATCAAAGAAAAATCAAATTATACCCCCATTCTTTAAGGATACCCATAGTAGAAATATAGTTCTCAAGAGTTCTTTCCTTTTTACCTTTTTATGCTTCTCTTCAGTTCTGTATTTGGAGGTCAAATTTTTTGTTCAGATCTGGTCTTTTCATTAGAAATAGGTGAAATTCTCCTGTATTATTGAATGACCATCTTCTTCCCTGGAAGATGATGCTCATTCTAGCTGGATAACTTATTCTTGGCTGTAATCCAAGTTCTTTTGCCTTTCGGAATATCTGTTTCCAGGCCCTTCAGTCCTTTAATGTGGAAGCTGACAGATCTTGTGTAATTCTAATTACAGTTCCTCGGTATTTGAACTGCTTGCAATATCCTTTCCTTGGTGCGATAGTCCTGAAATTTGGCCACGATATTCCTTGGGGTTTTGATTTTGGGGTCTCTTTCAGGAGGTGATCGGTGAATTCTTTCAATGCCAATTCTGCCTTCTGATTCTAAAACATCAGGGCAATTTTCTTTCATGATTTCCTGAAAGATAGCATCAAGGCTCTTTTTTTCAATGTGGCTTTCAGGGAGTCTGATAATCCTTAGATCGTCTCTCCTGGATCTGTTTTCCAAGTCAGTTGTTTTTCCTAGGAGATATTTCATATTTTCTTCTATTTTTTCATTTTTTTGTTTTTGTTTGACTGATTTCTTGAAGTCTTATTGAATCATTTACTTCTATTTGTTCAATTTTAATTTTTAAAGTATTATTTCCTTCAGTTATCTTTTTTAGCTCCTTTTGTAGCTGGCCAATTGAATTTCTTGGCTCGATGCATTCTTTTTCCATTTTGCCAATTTTATTTTTCAGTGAATTGATGATTTTTTCCAATTCACCATTTTTATTTTCCAGTGAATTGGTGATTTTTTTCCAATTCACCAATTTTGTTTTTCAGGGAATTGTTTTTTTTTCCAATTCACCAGTATTGTTTTCCAGTTTTTGACATCTCTGTTGCACTGATTTCAATTTATTTCCCCATTCTTCTTCTAGCTCTCTTTTGAGATTCTTTATGCAATCTTCCAGGAAAGCCTTCTGAAAAGGGGTCCAGCTCAATACGCCTTCGTGACTTCCTCTGGGATTGTTTTTAGAATCTCAGGATCTGGGGTCTGCCCTACTTTCTCTCCATAGAAGCTGTCTATGGTGAGAGCTCTCTTCGGCTTCTTGCTCATGTTTTTGAGCTGTAAGAAGTTTAGGTCTGAATCACTTGAGGTCTGAATCACTAGCAGGCGATCCCACAGCCGTTTCAATTTGCCCCGGGGCAATTTGCTGATTTGACTTTCAGAGCACAGCTGGGCTAGATCTGCACTAGGACCATGCTTTCAGCTGCTCTCAATCCACTCTTTATCAAAGGCAAATCTGCCAAAGCACCTGCCCACAAGCAGAGCAAAGTGGCTCAGGCGTCTCCCAGGGACTTCCTGGGTGCCTAAAATCCAACCCTTTGTCGCAGCTCTGACTTCTGCCCTGGCTGGTGTCTGATCGCAGCCAGCTGCCGATTCCCCTGGAAGATTCCCCGAAACTCTTTGGAGTTTTTTCAAAGTAGATTTTTGATAGAAGTGCGTTGTAGAACAAGTGTTGGTGGAGCTCTCACTCCAGAACCAGTTCGGAGGCTCAATTTGTCTGGGTCTGAGGGAAGGTCTCAGGAGCTCACAGAGAACGCTGTCTGCAGTTCGCCATCTTGGCTCCGCCCCCTGGGTTCATGATTTAGACATAAAAAGTGATATTAGAAGTAAATTAGAAGAACATAGGATAGTTTACCTCTCAGATCTGTGGAGAAGGCAGGAATCTGTGACCAAAGAAGAATTGGAGATCATTATTGAACACAAAATAGATAATTTTGATTATATTAAGTTAAAAAGGGTTTATACAAACAAAACTAATGTAGACAAGATTAGAAGCGAAGCAATAAACTGAGAAAACATTTTTACATTCAAGGGTTCTGATAAAGGCCTTATTTCTAAAATATATAGAGAACTGACTCAAATTGAAAAGAATTCAAGCCATTCTCTAATTGATCAATGGTCAAAGAATATGAACAATTTTCAGATGAAGAAATTGAAATAATTTCTAGTTATATGAAAAGGTCCTCTAAGTCACTATTGATCAGAGAAATGCAAATTAAGATAATTCTGAGATATACCTCTCAGATTGGTTAAGATGGCAGGAAAAGATAATGATGAATGTTGGAGGGGATGTGGGAAAACTGGGACACTGATACATTGTTGGTGGAATTGTGAACTGATCCAATCATTCTGGAGAGTAATTTGGAACTATGCCCAAAGGGCTTACAAACTGTGCATATCCTTTGACTCAGCAATCTCACTACCCATCTTATATACCAACAAGATTTTAAAGTACAGGAAGGGACTCACATATGCAAAAATATTTGTGGCAGCCCTTTTTACAGTGGCAAAAGAAACTGGAAATTGAATGGATGCTCATCAATTGGAGAATGGTGAACAAATTATGGTATATGAATGTTATGGAATATTATTGTTCTGTAAGAAAAGACCAGGAGGATGATTTCAGAGAGGCCTGAAAAGACTAACATGAACTGATGCTGAGTGAAATGAGCAGAACCAGGAAATCATTGTACATGGCAACAACAAGATTGTATGATGATCAGTTCAGATGGATGTGGCTCCATTTTAACAATGGAGTGATTCAGGCCAGTTCCAATAATCTTGTGAAGAGAGAGGTGGTGACTAAGGGTGATGATAATATAACATTGTCACTCTTTTTGTTGTTGTTCATTTGCATTTTGTTTCCTTACTCATTTTCTTTCCTTTTTGATCTGATCTTTCTTGTGCAGCAAAAGAATTGTGCAAATATGTTTACAAATATTTTAGAGCTAACATATTTTAACATGTATAACACATATTGGATTATTTGCCATCTAGGGGAGGGAGTGGGAAGGAGGGGAAAATCTGAAACACAAGGCTATGAAAGGATCAATATTGAAAAATTATTTCTGCATATGTTTTGAAAATAAAAAGCTTTAATAATAAAAAATAAAATAAATAATAATAAAAGAATTTGGTTTAACTTTTCAAATGTCTGGAATGTAACTGAATGCTACATAATAGTTTTTGGAAAATGTGCAAGTATGTTTAATTTCCCACCTAAATTTTTCTCTCTCTTCTTCTGCCCCTCTACTTCCCCTCCCCACTCCATGCCTGTGATAAAATTTAAAGCATATTACTGGGGATTCATCTTTGATATGCAGATTCATTCATAACCAGTTTCATACTTTCTGGGACTCACTACTTTTAATAATTCAGTTGTTCTTCTACCCTCTGGATCTTGTTCTTATCATTTGTTTCCATCTTCTGGTTTTATGATCCATTGCTAAAGCAAAAGTTTTATCTGACTCAGATCTCGAGATGATTAATGCTTGTCTTCAATGACCAAAACTTGTTCACAGGCTGATGTTAATACCTGATTTTTTTTAAATATTCTGCAACACAGATCCCTAGTATATAAGTCTGATAAATGGTCAAGATGCCTCATTGATCTTACTGGTGTTAAAAAGGCTGTTTGGATTCCTGAAATAATTCCTCCCTGTACAGTTCTTTCCATCTATAAATTAATGAAGCTATAGGTTGAGTGAGTTTTAGAAATCTGATTGGAGATAAAATTTCATTTTTTCATTAAGATGAAATGTTTTAAGTTAGTAGTATTTAATAGCATTTGCACTATAAAATAACAAAATAACTATTAAACAACACTAAAAAATAAACAATATTGTGCTTATTCTTGACAAGAATGAATCATTTAAAAACAGGAATACAGGGCTTACCTCTCCAGTATATTTGCAGAAATTTGAAGATAGAAAATGGGAGAGGGAGAAAATCAAATGAATTCTGGTCATGATTATGCTTTTCTCTTGTCATTCAATAACTAAGTACCCATATGGTTTAAGAAGCCATTGATTATTGATCTTTCCCATTTCACTGGAGTCTTTCAGTCTGAACTTATACCAGTCTGATTTTTTGCCTTACTTGGACCCCACCAATTACAGATCATTCACCAACTCCTTTTACCCCTTATACAGAATTGAGGAAATAAGTACTGCTGAATTTTTTTTCCCCACATATCCTCCATTCCACTGGCTTCCTAGGCAGGATATTTAAATAGGAAGGCACCTTAACCAATAGATCTAGAAGCAAATAATCTATGTTGACCAGAGCTGAGAATTTCTTTCCTAATCAATATACTCTGTGCATATGGAACTCTCCAAATCCCCAGAGGAGCAGGACCCTAGAACCCAAACAACATTCAGGGGAAATCTGGTACCTTCCAGAGCAGCAAACTCATTGCATGGTTCTCACTCTCAAGGTCCAGGTGTATATAGAGTACTCCCTGACATCCTCTTAATCATCTAAAGTTTGGGGAATTTCTGGCCTGGCTTGCCCAAATCCTTCTCTATTTTTATCTTCACTTTTTTTCCTTCCACTCAACTTGAAAAACAAATCAAAAAATGAATATATATGCAGCCCATATAAGTGAGATTCTTATCCCAACTTCCAATCATAAAGATGATCAAGGTCCCTAAACAAGTGACCTGAGCCTATTTTTTAAAAAAAGACAAAAAGCATCAGTATATTTTCATCTAAATTTTGAGGAACAGTGTTAAAAGAACCAATATTACTTTAAAAATGAAATTCTTTCTCTATCTTAATCCTGTGGTAATTTGATTGAATGGCTATGGCCTACAAAAATGAAATGTTGCATACATTTTCAATTATATTAACTGAATTGGTTTTCTTTACTTGTTTGTCACTGATATAATGGAGGTGTCAATTACTGATCAAGGTTTAGGGAAGAAAATATATCCAAAAATTGCTATATTATAAAACACAAAAGAATCAACAAAATTAATCTTTTAAAAGGTCAAGAAAGGGGCAGCTAGGTGGTCCAGTGGATAGAGCACCAGCACTGAAGTCAGAAGTACCTCAGTTCAAATCTGGCCTCAGACATTTAACACTTCCTAGCTGTGTGACCCTGGGCAAGTCACTTAACCCCAACTGCCTCAGCAAAAAAAAATAAAAATAAAAAAATAGTCAAGAGAATGACCTATTACTGATGGCAAAACTATGTTTCTCATCCCCATTAAATGCCTTTTCAATAGTAAAAACTGGATTTTCTTTACCTCTCTAAATTAATCACTCTAGTACCAAATTCTAGTTTGGTTGCTTCTGTTATAAGAATAAAATATTATATATCTTATTCTTATATCACTATATATTAGATCTAAAAAAAATAGAAGCTTAAGTTATACAGTTATTTTTGCTCATTGCTTATTATTCACTTGGTTTGGTTTTCTTTCTCAATTGCTTATGGGGATCTCTTGGTCATCTTTGAAGTGAGTCTTTTCAAATGGTCATGTTGGTGGGATCTAAGTAATACCAATGGATGTTTACAAAGATGTATTTATTAAAAGTTATAAATTTCCCCCTAATACTTTCCCCTATACCTTCCCCCCTCAATCCCTGGGGAGAATGAGCTCAAACTTAATTTCTTTAAATCATTTGCTCTACCAAGTTCCCATCCAAATGAAGGATAGGCAATGGGTAAAAATTACTGTGTATTTAGTTCTGCCTTGGCAAAGGCATTGCTTCATATGGTATATAATATAATGCAATGTTTTTACTCTGTAAGAAATAACAAATGTGACAGTTTAGAAAAATCTTGGAAGGCATATGCAAATTAAAGCAAGTAGAAACAGAACTATTTATATAGTGACTACAACACTGTAAATGAAAACAACTTTTGAAACACCCAGGAACTCCCATCAGTGTCATAATCATCATCCACTGCTCCTTAAGACTAATAAAACATGATTTTCACCTATTAGAGGAGAGGTGATATACTATATATGGTGGATATTTTCAGGCACAAATATTTTTTCATATATTTTCAGATACAATTTATTGGAACACAAATGTGTTTTCCTTGACTATACTTTTGTTGAAAGGGAGAACTTTGATTTGAGGATTAAAAGAATTAGAAGGGGACAGCTAGGTGGCGCAGTGGACAGAGCATCAGCCCTGAAGTCAGAAAGACCTGAGTTCAAATCTGACCTCAGACACTTAACATTCCCTAGCTATGTGACCCTGGGCAAGTCACTTAACCCCAATTGCCTTAGCAAAAATAAAAAAATAAAAAGAGAGAGAGAATTGGAAGATGCTAGTAGGAATAGTAATATAAAAAGAAAAAGAAAAGCATATCAACAAAATATTTTTAAAAGGGGCAGCTAGGTGGTGTAGTGAATAGAGCACCAGCCCTGAAATCAGGAGGACTTGAGTTTAAATCTGACCTCAGACACTTAACACTTCTAGCTGTGTGACCCTGGGCAAGTCACTTAACCCCAATTGCCTCAGGGAAAAAAAAATTTTAAATAAACAACATAAGGAAGTTCAAAAGTGGTCATAAAAAATAGCAATGCTGGTTCTACCATATTAAACTTAATATACAATAAAAGCCTGTATGTGCTAGATTGATAGTTTCATATTCAATTTTAATTTTCTGGCCTACATATGTGGAAATATTCATGTCTCTTGATTTTCTAGTGCATAATTTTGGAAAACAGAACTAGAAACAATCTGAAGAGGGAAACAGAGCTAAACAGTAACACTTCATTTTACTGTTAGGAGTATCCTGCCTATCCTGAAAGCTTAGCAGCTGTGTAAGATTTCTTACTACTCATAGTCAAAACACATGTTGTTAGTTTTCAAGTCAAGTATGATCTATATAAATTAAATATTTAGAGAAGCACAGTAAGGGGCTGATTACTCCAAAAGCAAACCAGTACAGGGAAAATGTAAGCCAAATAGCAATTCTGACAGTATATTCTATTTTATCTCCATGAGAAATGTGTGTGTGTGTGTGTGTGTTCGATTTCTCTTGTTGGGTATTAAAGTGTTTTGAACTGGAAAATATTTGGGCCGTTTTATTTATTGCTAGTAATCTTAAATATTTTTTTTCAAATTTACATCATTAATTTACTAATTTTTTATTTTTTAACTTTAATTTTAATTTTTAATGAACAATTCATTTTTTCTTCCCATCCCCCAACTCCACTGAAACATAAAACAAAAACAAATGCCTTGGAAATAAAAATAATAATAAGCATAGTAAAACAAAAGAAATGCATGCATTGGCTGTTTCAAAAAAAAAAGTCTTTTTCTTCATCTTTAGTCTATCATCTTTTAAAACATAGACAGCATGCCTTATCATCAGCCTTGCCTACCCAGCTGGTTTTTAAACACATTCACTAATTTTTACCATGGTTTCTGGAGATTGGCAAGAGGTGTGACATATCCTTCCTGTTAAATTAGGTGAAAGTGTTCTGTGAACTCAGTTTATCATTTGTAAAACAGGATTAATAAAACACAAAAATATATTTTCCCCTTAAGGAAAAAAAAAGAACAAAACAAGACTTTGAGATGACAGAACTGAATTGTTCATTTAATAGCATATTTGGAAAAGCAAATTGCACTTAGAGCAATCTGGTTGGCTCTAACAAACAGAACAGAACAGTGCAGATGGGGTCAATATCCCTAATCTTGCATGATGCTAATACCGTTCCCTACTTCCTGAAGGCAGAAGGTTTTTATATCTCTCTGGGATGACATGAAAAAACACTGCATAAATGAATCATTTCATTTATATTACAAGTAGCTGAGTCTCTACCCTGTGGCAATTAGCCTAATATATCTATATATTATATAACTTTAATAATCTGTAACTGGATTATTTTTCTTAGGCTACCTGCTAAAGGGTATAGCTGAATCTAGGACCTGGAGTTTTATTGATATTTCAAGATAAAATCCTCCTTAGCTGTTCTTGAACAAAATACAATTAAGGAGGAATAAAGAACTTTTGAGGAAGTAGTACATATCTTGAGAGACATTCATTGCCAGGAAATAATTACTTAAACCAGAAAAGCAAAATTTAAATTTTTTTTAAATTAAGCTGTAACACCTTGTCTTTTACCATACTGATGAAAAATAACATAAGATTTGGTCTTTTAGAGGCAATTCACAGACCAATTAAATGCATCTTCTTTTCTAAATCATGTGTTTTAAGGCCGTAAGAGCTTAGGGAGGGAGCCCAGATGGCATAGAGAAGCCAGGAAGTTGCCTGAGCTCCTGAAATTTCCCCCAGAAACAATACTAAATCCATCCTCTAAGTGGATTGTGAAGTGATAGAACCCACAAAAATTCAGATTTTCCAGCTTAAGGTATCTTGGAAAGACTTCAGGAAAGGTCTGTCTCACTTAGGGAACTTGGTGTGGTTAATCTAGTGGGAAGCTCTTTGCCAAGTACAGACCAGCAGCATAGGCTTCTCCATCCTGTCTCAGCAGGCCAGCTGTGAGACCTCCAACCCAAAGACAGAAGGCAAATTGCAAGCCTTGAACTCCTGCACAACAGGCGGGACTAGACCAGGCCCACCCAGTGGAGTAGGAAAACCAGCAGCTCCTCTGGCCCCTGTGGAAAAGAACCTTGGGACAGTTTCCCCTATGCCTTAGGAGCAGAGTTTAACTTTTAAAGATGAGCAAAAAGAGCCCTGACCATACAAAGCTACTATGGCAACAAGGAACATCAGAACATAAACCCAGAAGAGGACAGCAATGCCTCAAAGGAAGATATGAATTGGACTCAAGGTCAAATGGGTCTCTTGGAAAAGCTCAAAAAGGATTTTTAAAATCAAGTGAGAGAGGCATAAGAAAAACTGGATAAAGAAATGAGAGCTATAAAGGAGAATTATGAGGGAAAAAAAGTCAACAGCTTGGGGAAAAAAGTCAACAGATTGAAAAAGGAAGCACAAAAAGTGGGGGGAATGCAACTCCTTAAAAACACATTTAGCAAAATGAAAAAATATATCTATTTACTGAAGAAAACTCCTTAAAAACAGAATATATAAAAAAATGCACTGAACAAAACAACTCCTCTAAAAGTAGAATTAATCAAATTGAAAAGAAGATAAAAAACTTAACCAAAGAAAATTCATTAAATATTAGAATTGAACAAATGGAAGCAAATAACTCAATGAGAAATCAATAAACAAACAAAATTTTTAAAAATGAAAAAAATAGAAAATGTAAAATATCTCATTGGAAAAAGAATTGAACAGGAAAATAGGTCCAGGAAAGATAATTTTATAATTATTGGACTACCTGAAAGACATTATTTTTAAAAAAGAGCCTGGACAACATCTTTTTTCCCCTATCATATTTTTATTTTTATTGTTTATTAAAGCTTTTATTTACAGAACATATGAGTAATTTTTCTACATTGACCTTTGCAAAACTTTCTGTTCCAAATTTTTCCCTCATTCCCCCCACTCCCTCCCCTAGATGGCAGGTAGTCTAATATGTGTTAAATATGTTAAAATATATAATAAATCCAATATATGTATACATATCTATACAGTTATCTTGCAGCACAAGAAAAATAAGATCTAGAAAGAGAAAAAGCAAAAAACAAAAAACAAAATGCAAGCAAACATCAACAGAGCGTGAAAATGCTATGTTGTGGTCCACACTCAGATCCCACAGTCCTCTCTCTGGGTGTATATGGCTTTCTTCATCACTGAACAATTGGAACTGGTTTGCAACATCTCATTGTTGAAGAGAACTATGTCCATCAGAATGGATCATCATATAGTCTTGTTGCCGTGTATAATGTTCTCCTGGTTCAGCTCATTTCACTTAGCATCAGTGCATGCAAGTCTCTCCAGGCCTCTCTGAAATTGTCCTGCTGGTCGTTTCTCACAGAACAATAATATACCATAACATTCATATAACATAATTTATTCAGCCATTCTCCAATTGATGGGCATCCTTTCAGTTTCCAGTTTCTAGCCACTACAAAAAGGGCTGCCACAAACATTCTTGCACATGTGGGGCCCTTTACTTCCTTTAAGATCTCTTTGGGATATAAGCCCAATAGAAGCACTGTTGGGTCAAATGGTATGCACAGTTTGATACTTTTTGAGCATAGTTTAGACAATATCTTTCAAGAAATCATTCAAGAAAGCTGCCCTGATATCTTAGAACCAGAGGGTAAAAGAGTCATTGAAAGAATGCAACAATTATTTCCTGAAAAAGAACCCAAAATGAAAACTGCAAGGAACATTGTAGCTAAATACCAGAGTTACCAGGTCGAGGAGAAAATACTGCAAGCAACCAGAAAGAACCAGTTCAAATATCAAGGAGTCATATTCAGGATTACTCAGATTTAGTAGCTTCTACATTAAAGGTTTGGAGGACCTGGAATATATTTCAAAAAGCAAAGGAACTTGAGCTGCATTCAATAATCAACTCTCCATCAAAACTGAGCATTTTCTTCCAGGAGAAAAGATGGGCACTCAATGAAATAGGATATTTGCTATCATTTCCTAAAGAAAAGGGCTTAATAGTTTATTGGAAGATGTGTGTCAAGTCTGTTATTGACAGCATTGTGGCTGCCATTAGTAACAAAACAAAAGGGCAAGGAACTATGAGTTATCATGACACTTATTATTCCAAAGTAGCTCATAAACACAAGCATACCTTTGGCAGTTAATTCTAATATTAAGAATTGGTTGGGGGCGGAGCCAAGATGGCAGAGTGAAAACGTGACTCTCTGCGTCCTCTGTCAGCCTCCACATTGAAGGATCGAAGGGCCTGGAACCAGATATTCCCAAAGGCAAAGGAACTTGGATTACAGCCAAGAATAATCTATCCAGCTAGAATGAGCATTATCCTCTAGGGAAGAAGATGGTCCTTCAATGACATAGGTGAATTTCACCTATTTCTAATGAAAAGACCAGATATGAACAAAAAATTTGACCTCCAAACACAGAACTCAAGAGAAGCATAAAAAGGTAAAAAGGAAAAGACTCTTGAGAACTTTATTTCTACTATGGGGATACTTAAAGTTTGAGGGTATAATTAACGAGATATTACTTTGATAATAAGAAAAAGAAAACTAGAGGGGGAAAGGTTGTCATACTGGGGAAAAGAGGGAAAAAGTGGTAAAATAAGATCTAAAAAAAAGGAGGTAAAAACAAGATAAAATCACTTGAAGAGGCAAAG
>JAJPUD010017672.1:0-30676 GCA_023553655.1 Myrmecobius fasciatus
TCTGTGTGTGTGTGTGTGTGTGTGTCTGTCTGTCTGTCTTTGTCTCTCTGTCTCTCTCTCCTGGTCGAAACACTTTCTCTTTGGCATAGAGTTTTGACTTTCTCTTTTCCCAATCCTGGGTCACTTCATCCTTCCTTGAGCAGCCTAGTGGCAACTCCAACCCTGGGGACTCACTGTGCCAAATAGTGAGGACATCCTATTAGCTTAGGACAGCGAGTCTCAGAATGCCCAAGCCTCAGCCTCCCAGATGTTGTAGCCATCTGCCACTAAGTCTGACCTGCCTTATGTTTCTCTGGCTATTCATCCTCACTCTCTGGGGATTGGACTAGATGATCTCTTCATTTCCTTCTAGATCTAGCACTTGTATACCCAATCCTTCCCCCTCTAAATTTCTCAGGCATTAAGTCCATCCTTCCTCAATTGACATTTCCAACTTGTCTTTAGCACCATAATGCTCTTACCAGCAGGTGGCGATAAAAGGCCAGATAAAACACCTCCATCAGGTCTAGGTCCACATAATTCCGCAAGAGATCATTTTGCCAGAACACAAGGAGGGGAAGACCTAACCAGTTTATACTTTCCCAGTGGTTTTAAGTGTCAGACTGGGTACTGGAAGCCGTGACACCTGGTTCCTAGCCCAGTAGAAATACAACATCCCTCTACACAGTCTTCAACAATCATGAATATTCCTCCTCACTTGTATAAAGAAAGGTGGGCAGCTAGGCAGTGCAGTGGCTTAGAGCACCAGCTCTGAAATCAGGAGGACCTGAATCCAAATTTGACCTCAGACACTTAACACCTCCTGGCTGTGTGACCCTGGGCAAGTCACTTAACACCAATTGCCTTAGCAAAAAAAAAAAAAAAGAAAGAAAGAAAGAAAAAAAGAAAAGAAAAGCACACTTATTACTTTGCTAGTGGAGGTATGAATTAATACAACCATTCTGGAAAGCAAGATGGAGGAACTATAAAATATTTGGGAATGTAAACTACATAAATCCAAACAGTCTTTGCAGAAATAAAGATATAAATAATTTTGTAAACATAAGTTACTTATAGGTTAACCCAATATAATAAAAATGACAATATTACCTAAATTTATTTATTCAGTGCTATTCCAAACTGCCAGAGTATTATTTTATAGCACTAAAAAATAAGATATAGAAAGGATCAATAAAATGAACGATTTTGACTATCTAAGATTTTTTAAGTTTTTACACAAATCTAATGGTGAAAGTTAAAAAGGAAGTAGTTAACTGGGGAAAATTCTTTGCAGCAAGTTTCTCTAATTGGAAAGCAATTTGAAATTGGGTCCAAAAATTTACTAAAATTTATGTACGCTTTGATCCAGTTCTAATACTGCTAGGCCTGTACCTTAAGGAGATGAAAGAAAAGAAAAGGACCTCTATGCACAAAAAATATTTACAGTAGAATTTTTCATGGTTGCCCCAAATTGGAAAATAAAAGGCCTAAAAGTAATTGTGGTATATGAAAATAATGGAATATTATTGTGCTATAAAATGATGGAATAGATAAGAGGAAACTGGGAAGATCTCTATGAACTGATACAGAGAGAAGAAAGCAAAACTATGAAAACAATCTATAAAACAATATTAGAGAGAAAAAACATATTTGAAAGTTTTGCATATAAATTCAGTTTCTCATATGAATATCTCAAAAGTCTTAGATTTTTAGACATCCCCTAGAAGATAGGTTGATTGGAGAGGGGGGGAAAGGGGAGGGGGTTCTCCAATCAACTCATAAAGAGCATATATCTCCCCTGCTCTTAGTTTCTTTTTACAAAAACCTTAGCAATCTCTGATTGCTAACTAATGACTGGATTTCTGATTTATTTCTAGTCTCCAGAACAACTAGGGAGAAAGTCAGATTAGCCCAAGATCCATGACTGGGGACTAATGTTAGTAATTTAGAGCAGAGGAGACTTTATGAGGATGAATTCACTTGAGAGAAGATGAATTTGAGATGCCTATGATATATTCAGATGGTGATGTCCAGTAGGCAAATAGAGATATAGCCCTGGAACTCAGGAGAGAGATTAGGTTTGGATATATAGATTTAAGAGTCCTCTGGATATATTTGAATAAGTATGATGGCAAATTCTCCAAGGAAGAGAGTGTAAAGAGAAAAGAGAAAAAATCTCAGGATTAATTCTTGCAGGACACTTGTTTGTCCAGCAAAGAAACTGAGAAGAATGGTGTTTTATCATAAGAATTGAGAGAAGAAATGGCATCCAGGAAGAAAGGAGTGGTCAACAGGAATGAGCCAGAAAAAATTCCAGAAAGAACTCAAATGGAAAGAGGAATCATGTAAGACATCCCAAGGGATCCCCTCAAAAGGATAAATTTAAAGAACTTAAGTAAGGGCTAATATTGACAAGAAAACCAGAAGACCAAATGCTATTAGTAAGAACTAGCATTTATGTAATGATTTAATGATTGCATAATGCTTTACAAATAATATCTCATTTTTATCCTCATAATTCCTGAAGATAAGTACAATTATCATCCTCATTTTCAGATGAGGAAATGAAACAAAGTTTAAATGATTTGTCCAGCTAGTAAGTGTGTGAGGCCAGTTTGAATTCAGGTTTTCCTGATTCTAGGCCTAGTAGCACTCTTATTTTTCCAGGGGTGTCCACATACATGATGAGGTTGATCCAGGCATTGCCAGGCCTAGCTCAGTGTTTGGGAGGCTCTGAAAGAATGTCTGGGAGAGAATGGCTATTAGGATGCTTACCATACAAAAGGCTTTGTGGTAACCTCATGGTGTATTTCTGTGGAACTGTGGCAACCGGCCATGCCAGAAAATTGAACCACTTCTGTATGAATTGTTTTAGAAAGATTCTGAAGATCATCTGGAAGATAAGGTACTGGACATTGAGCTCCTTTCTTGGGCTGAATTACCAGCCATTCAAACTCTATTGCAGAGAGTCAACTCAGATGGACTAGCATTGGTTTCTGGATGCCAAAAGTACATTTGCCTAAAAGACTATTTTACATACAATTCACACAAGGAAGGTGCTCATATGATGGTCAAAAGTTACAAGGATACTTTCAAGGTTTTTCTGAAGAACTTTGGAATCATTTGTGAGATGTGGGAGATACTGGCACAGGATCATCCAGTATGGCATCATCATCAAAAGTTACTGCATCAAAAAAAGTTACTGTGCTCTATGAGCAAAGCTGAATTGCAGTAGCTTACAAGAAATGTCAGAAGTACGAATTTAGAATGTTCATACAGACAATTTGTGCCTGACCTGTGGTAGAGTCTTTCAAGCTCATGTTGGTCTAATTAGACACACCTGAACACACTGTACCTTGATCCTAACATAGTAATATCATTTTGGTCCTCCTTAAGCACAAAGGACAAACAACAAAAAAGCAATCCACTGCACTACCAAGCTGCCTCCAAAATAAAGAATAACATAGAACATTTTAAAAGACTTAAAAGGAGAAAACAAAGCCAAGATTTTTAAATGTTAAAAAAAGAAGAGGAAATATTATTTAAAAGACCAATATGGAGAATATGGGGGGGGGGAAATCTGAAAGAATAATAGACTCAACCAATAAGAAACTTCGAGCAAAAAACAAGAGTTGTTGATAATGTAGTGCAACTGTGGAAAAAATAGATCCAGAAAATGACTGAATTATCTAAAGAAAAAAAATACAGATTCAAGTGAGAAAATTAAAAGATCTAGATGCATCAACCTCAGCATTAATTGAAATTGCCAACAATTTAGAAAAACAGAAGAATTTGAAAGAAATATTCCAAAAAATCACCAAAGAAAAACTCCCAGAATAAACAAAAAAATGCAATAATACAAACAGAAAGAATCCATAGGACCTTGATAAGGAAAAATTCACTATTTATCACACTCAGACACATTTTAGTTAAATTCTAATATAGGAATAAGAAAAAAATGCTACAAGTTTCAAAAAGAAAAATAGAGATAACATATCAAGGAACATTATTCAGAATTACAGCAGACTTCTTAAGTAGCACAAAAGCTGATTTGAAAAATGATAATACAATACATATATAAGATTAAGAAGCATAGGCCAGAAGCCCAGAGTTATCTATCAAGCAAATCTTAGCATTTTGCATATAGGCAAGAGAAATATATATGAAAAGCATATAGACTTAAAATTTTTCTTAGGGACATAAACATTTTAAAAAGTTAATCTATTTTAAGATTAAAAAGCATATATTTTCTCTTCTTTCCCCTTCTATCACTGAGAAAAAAAATAAAACCTTCATAAAAATATGCATAGTAAACAAATTTGACCATATTTAAACTATTCATTACAAGGAATCTTTGAACAATCATAACCCTCCAAGCAAAAAAGGTAAGCATTTGAAGATAGATGTTACAGTGGAAAGTATGCTGAAGTTAGGAAAAGGAGAGGGACTGAACCTGTGATTTCATTAGTATAAGGAACTTCAAGATGGAGAAACTTTTTTTTACCAATCAATGGAAGTCAGAATCTATTCTACAGTTTAATGTCTTAGAGCTGTCCAGGGTCACTCAGTCTTGCCTAAGACAGAAGCAGGGCTTCTCCTTGAGTATTTTTTCTGTTTCAAGGTCATGATGCTTCTGTGTAAGTATGGAGAACTTATATAACAATTGCTCTTTGCTGCCAGGCACCCCAGAAAATACAGGAAAATATAGAAAAGCAGAGATGTTACATATTACATTTAAAGATCATAATGCAATAATTAGAATATGTGGTAGGTGTAAGTGTGATTAGAGAGGTGATTAAACGTCATGATTTAAAGAGGTGATTAAATCTTTTACTGTCTTCTGAATAAGGTGTAGAATTCTCAGGAAAAGATCAACTCTTTGACAAAGCATAGATCACTAGTAGTGTTCTTAAAGGAACAAATGTAGCTTATATAGAGGAAATTAATAGGATGTAGGAATACAAGTTAAAAAATGAGACAAGTACAGCTAGAGACATCTTTGTAAAGATGACTCTAAAACTGATGACATTAATGAAAGGAATACCAAGTTAATAAAAAGGCTAAAAGATTCTGTGGGAAACAAATGGCTGAAATTAAACAGAATTGGGAGAGAACTGTCTGAACTCCTTTGGAAAATATCTTGAAGAGCATTGCAAGAGAGTTAACATAGCCCTCTACTAAATTGGTATCAATGAATTGTACCAATAAAGTAGGATTTATTTTCTTCTCTATTCAACATTTAGGTAGAAATACATTTACACATTATATTGCTTGCATTTTTAGGCTTAGGAGTTTTTTTTTCTGTATTGTTCTATATTAGGAAGAACCTGCCATGTGTAAAACTTAAGGAAATTTTACATGTTAATTGATACTAGCCTTGAAGTCAGGAAAACCTGGATTCAAATCCAGCCTCGGACACTTACCAAATGTGTGATCATGGGCAAGTCTTAATCTTTCTGTGCTTTAGTTTCCTCATCTGTACAATGAGGACAACAATTATCTGTAAAACTTAATTAAAAATTATCTGTAAAAAGCCTTACCAGTTTGTAATTTGAAGTTTAACTATGATTGTGTATGTAAAGTGCCTTATAAGTTTTAACATGTTATTGTAATGTCAGGTATTATTTTTATAATAGCCTTTTATTTTCAAAATATATGCAAAGATAATTTTCAACATTCACCTTTGCAAAACCTTGTCTTCCAAATTTTTCTCCTTCTCTTCCCTTAACCCCCTTCTCTAGATAGCAAGTAGTCCAATATAGGTTAACCATGTGTACTTCTAAACATATTTTTACATTTATCATGTTGGACAAGAAAAATCAGATCAAAAAGGAAAAAGAAAGTGAGAAAGGAAAAAAACCCCAGCAAAAACCAAAAAGATAAAATTACTATGCTGTGATCTACAACTAAGTCCCCATAGTCCTCTTTCTAGATGCAGATGGCTCTCTCCATCACAAGTCTATTGGAATTGGGCTGAAAAGAACCAAATGCATCACAGTTGATCATCACATAATCTTGTGGCTATGTACAACATTCTCTCTTTTTTCTGCATTTTTTCCCTGAGGCAATTGGGGTAAGTGACTTGCCCAGGGTCACACAGCTAGAAAGTATTAAGTGTCTGAGGCCAGATTTGAACTCCAGTCCCTCCTGACTTCAGGGCCAGTACTCTATTCATTGCACCATTTAGCTGCTCCTACAATGTTCTCTTGATTCTACTCACTTCACTCAGCATCAGTTCATGTAAGTCTCTCTAGGTCACTCTTAAATCATCCTGCTGATGGTTTCTTATAGAACAATAATATTCCATAACATTCATATACAAGAATTCATATACAATAAATAGCCATTCTCCAACTGATGGGCATCCACTCAGGTTCCTCCTTGCCACTACAAAAAAGGCTGCTGTAAACATTTTTGCACACGTGGGTCCTTTTCCCTCTTTTATGATCTCTTTGGAATACAGACCCAGTAGAGATACTGCTGGATCAGAAGGTATATACAGTTTGATAGCCCTTTGGGCACAGTTCCAAATTGCTCTTCAGAATGGTTGAATCAGTTCACAACTCCACCAACAATGTATTAATATCCCATTTCCCCCACATACCAACCAACTTCATTTTCATTTTTTCCTGTCCTCTTAGTCAATCTGAGAGGTGTGTAGTGGTACTTCAGAGATGTCTTAATTTGCCTTTCTTTAATCAGTAGTGATGTAGAGCATTTTTTTCATATGAATGTCAGCTATTATTGTAATCCTGAGCTCTAATTACTTCCCAACACCATCCTTATGGTGACATTCATGGCCACTTAATAAACTGAGCTTCATCCTTAGGCTTGGCTTTTTAAAAAGGACCACAAGACATTATAAGTTGGAGAAAAAGATAACACCAAAGAGGCTATCCAGATCTAAACTTACTTCTCCAGGTGAAGACCTAGGCAACAGGGAGGTCTTAGGGATTGGTGCAGATGGAGGAAGCTTTAGAGAGATCAGGAGTTTCTGGGCTATGTAAGGTGATAAAGGAGCTAGAGAACCAGATGCATTGGAATGGAAACAAGAAAGTGACAAAAGAATTTCCTGAACTAAGCCAAAACAAAAAACAAAAGAAAACATAAAATGAGAAATAAATACGATAAGCATATAGATCAATACTGAAAATGGAAATAGTAGATTAATTAAAGAGCAGGGTTTTTTTTCCTAAAAACTAAAAAAAAAATGGTGAGTAATGAGATAATCTTTTTAATTTTATTTAAAAAAATTTTAAGATTAGATTCAAGGAAGGTGAGATAAGAAAAGAAATCAAGGAAATGATCAGAGATTATTCTATATGGTATTAAACAAATTTTATGTGATGCTAGACTATGGATTAAACTTGAAATTTAAAATAAATGAATGATTCTCTAGAGAAGTATAAAATAAATTATCAAAGCAAGAAGTAAATAACACCAGAGTATTCAATAGAGTGGAGCATGTAGAATGGAACCAAAGGGAGTTCAAACAAAATCATAAACAGATAATAGATAGCCTCAGCAAGATGTTAATGTGTTAATTAAAGTAAGATATGTGAAGGCATTTCTTTAATTAAATTGGAAGGTTTTAAAATTTTAAAAGGCTAAGCTTGCCAGGTCTGGGACATGATGACACTGTCAGCAATGACTACAATGATGTTGAAAATGAGCTAATACTTACAAACATTTTAAAGTTTTTGAAAAATTTTATGTATGTTAAATGATCCTTGCAACAGCCCTATGAAGTAGTTTCTATTATTATACCCATTTTCCATAAGAAGAATCTGAAGCTGGGGCAGCTAAGTGGAGCAGTGGATAGAGCACTATCCCTGAAGTCAGGAGGACCTGAGTTCAAATCTGGTCTCAGACATTCAACACTTCCTAACTGTGTGACCCTGGGCAAGTCACTTAACCCCAATTGCCTCAGCTAAAAAAAGAAAAAAAAAGAAAGAAAAAGAAAGAAATGAAACTGAAGCTGAGAGGGGTTAAATTACTTTCTCATGTTCACCTAGGTAATACTCATTTGAAACAGAATTTGCACTCAGGTCAGGAGGGGAAAGGGAATTTACCTATCCTTCCCCACTATTGACACCATGCAATAGAATTACTCAATCAGATGGAGTGACTGCATTTAACTAACACAAAGATACAGTGCCCAGGAAGAAGTGGTGAAAAGAGAAGGTTTTGGGTCCTTCTGTACCAGAGGGATAGTTGTAAGTGGCCACATGCTTTTTACACATGTATTCTTGATGTGTGACTCTCATTATCAGTGTTCTCTTAACTTAGACTGCACTTAAATGAATCGTCTCTTCACATTGACACTGAATGGATTTGTGAAGATTTATGATTTGATAGAATGTTATAGAGCTATTATGCTCTTAACTATGTCATCTTAGAAAATTGATTTGTCTTGTACTTGTTATACTTATCAGCTGACTATTAAAGGTAGAAGAACTGGTAGGTCTCATGAGCTATATTATTAAGAGTGCAGACCCACAGAGAATACCTTTAAATCTATGGATGGTCACTGGCCCATTAAGAGACTTATGCTGTGAATACTTTAAGGAAAGGTTGAGTTGAGAGGGAAGTTGCCTGGACTTTGTAAAGCACATGACAGCACAATTCTTTGGAAAAAGTTGGAAGAATGTAGGCTAGATGATAGTACAGTTTGGTGGATTTAAAACTGATTGAAAAAAGTCATTATTGATTTGATGTCAATTTGGAAGGAAGTCTCTGATGGAGTACTCCAGGATTCTGGGTTTGGCCCCATGTTGGTTGATATTTTTATCAGTGGTTTACATAAAAGAACAAATATCAAATCTTTAGCCATATGAAAAATACTGTAAATCATTAATAGAGAAATTAATATTAAAATAAAATTGGGAGGCATAGCTATCATAGGATCATAGGTCTAAAACTAGAAGAAACCCTAATTGTCATTGAGCCCAGCCTCTTCACTTTACAGATGAAGAAATTGGGGCTTAGATACATGAAGTGACTTGTCTAAGGTCACATAGGTAATAAATAGAACTGAAATTTGAGCCAAGGATCTCTGATTCCAAATCTAGCATTCTTTGTACTACATCATTCAGCTTTTCTAGCACATTGGATGTCAGTATCCAAAAAGATTTTTGCCAGGTTTAAAATATTGGATTAAATCCAATAAGATAAAATTTAATAAGAGATAAATATAAAGGATTTCCCATGGATTCAAAAAATCAACTTCACAAGCATAATATAAGGTGGCAAGATTAGACACATGTTAAAACAGCTTGGAGTTTCAGTTAACTACAATTGCAGTATGTGTCAACATTGTGAAATGGCAGCCAGAAATATAAATGCAAACTTAGAGAGTCATAAATGATATCAAGGAATAGGAAAGTGACAGTTTTATTGTACTCTGCCCTGGGAAGAATACACTTGTTTATTTTTGGTTTCTACAATTTAGGACAAGTTAGAGACTGTATAGAGAAGGGACAACCATGATGAGGAAAAGTCTGGAGATCATGTCAGTTGAGGAATGGGATATTTAGCCTGGAGAAGAGAAGACTTGAGGAGACATAATAGTTGTCTAAGTATTTGATGGCCTATCTTTGTAAGATGAGTTAAACTTGATGTTCTCTTTGGCTTCAGAGGGATAAACTAGGAACAATGGGTAAAAGTTGCAAAGGACTAAATTCAGGGGTAAAGCAAGGATGCCCATTATCATTATTATTATGTAACACGATACTACAAATGCTGTCACAATAAGACAAGAAAAAAGGAATTGAAGAAATAAGCATAGGTAAAGAGGAAACAAAACCATCACCTTTTGCAGATGATAGAACCCTAGAGAGTCAACAAAAAGACTAATTGATGCAAAGTTACAGGATATGAAATAAATCCTCACAAATCATCAGCATTTCTGTATATTAACATTAAAATTTGGCAAGAAGAGATAGAACAATTCTTTTTTCAAAAACTCTTAAGTCTACCTGCCAAGATACACACATCAAGGAATGTTATGAACATAAATACAAAATACTCTTTACACAAATAAATATAAATCTGAATAACTGGAGAAATATTAATTGCTTATGTGTAGGGTGAGACACTATAATAAAAATGATAATACTACCTAGATTTACTTACTTATTCAGTGAAACTAATTAAACTACCAAAGAATTACTTTATAGAGCTTTAAAAGAATAACAAAATTCACCTAGAAGATCAAAAAGTAAAAAATATCAAGGGAATTAATGAAAAAAGTAGGAAGGAATGGAGTGTAGTAGTTAATACAGATTTGAAAATATACTACAAAATCATAATCATAAAACAATTTGTTACTAGGTTAAGATATAGAGAGGTTGATCAGTTGAGCAGATTAGATATATAATAGATAGAAGCAAAGGAACACAATAGCCCATTATTTGATAAACCCAAAGATTTCAAGTATTGTATAAAACTCACTATTTGACAAAAGCTCTTGAGAAAACTGGAAAGCAGTCTGCCAGAAACTAGATATAGTCCAACATCTCACACCATATATTAAGACAAGCTCCAAATGGGTACATGATTTACACATAAAGGGTGACATCATAAACAAATAGAGGAGCATGGAAGAAATTACTTGTCAGATCTATGGATAGGGGAAGAGTTCATGACTAAACAAGAAATAGAGAGATTCACAGAAGGTAAAATAACAACTTTGATTAGATAATTATATCATTTTTGTACAAACATGATCAATGAAGTTAAAATTAGAAGAGAAGCAGAAAATAAGTAAAAAGTTGCAGCAAGTTTCTCTGGTAGGAATCTCATATCTAAGATACATAGGAATGGATTAAACTTTTTAAGAAGAGCCATTACCCAATTAATAAATGGTCAAGAGATGTGAATAAGCAGTTTTCAGAGGAAGACAAGTTATCAATTACCATATGAAAACATACTCTAAACGCACATAGAGAAATTCAAATTAAAACTTTCAGACATCACATTTTTCAGATCATCAAAATCAATAAGAAAGGAAAATGACATATCAGAGGAGCTATGGGAAAATAGGTACATGAATTCACTGTTGGGAGTTGTGAACAAGTTCCATTTGGAATTATGGCCCCAAAGCTATTAAGTTGTATATATCCTTTACCTTATGATCCTGTTATTAGGGCTATACTCAAAATAAATATAAAAGAAAAAGCAAAAGGAGACATTATACAAAAATATTTATAGCTGCTATTATCATGCTTGCACAAAATTGGAAACGGATAGAGTGCCCATTAATTGAGGAATGAATGAATTATGGTATATAAATGTGATGAAGTACTACTATGCCTAAAAAATTTTGAAGGGCATAGTTCTAGAGAAATTGGAGACTTATATGACCGTTTGTGGGATGTCTTTTAGAGAGGATTCTTCCTCATATGGAGGTTAGACTAAATAATCTCTGAGATCCCTTCCAATTCTGAGATTAAATGATAGTAATATCAGAGTGGGTTCAATGCCTGAAAAAGATTTGCTCAACACACACATACATATATGCATATGTAAGTATATATACACATATACACATACATGTATATGTGTGTGTACCATAGGGGGAAAGGTAACAACCATGTCCCCTGGACTTAGGTTTGTTTCAGCACCTTTCTGCTCTCCACTCATTTTCATGAGAGAATAAAAATGAATTGAGAAACTAGGGGACCTCAAACTCCAGAACCCTTGACTTTTTGCTTGAAAAATATTCTCTACATAGATGATGACTAGATTTGATTTATTTACCAGAAATTAAACATAAAAGTCACATGGATGTTATAGGTCTAAGCTAGGGGATGGTCTCTGGTGAAGATCCAAGCTTCAGTGACTGAGAAATAGAGTTCAAACAAAATAGAAAATTAACCAGGGTCCTTCCTAACTGCAAATGGTACTCCTCTGTGTAACAGTGGATTTGGAACCTTGGCAAGGAATATCCTTCTGGAAAGTGGACTTTTTCTAGATAAGACCCACAGAAACAGGCAAACAACTGGGAAGGGGGAAGCACGGAAGAATTTTACCTAGGAAAATTGTATGATGCATCCTGGTTAAGGTTACTCCTTTCTAAAGAGCTGTTTAAAATCTTAGGACTTTAAATAATGTGGCAAGTTTCATTTTTTCCTATGACAAAGAATGGCAGGAGCTAAGGGCTCCATCTGAATTCACAAGCTAAAAGCAGAGAAAATAAGATGGAACACAATCTTGTGTGCATTGGGACTGTGCCTAGCAGTGCAATGGGATCAGAGGAACAATGTTGAGCATCGGCAACAGTGCCCACTGAAGGAAGACTTTGCATCTGGGAGCAATGACCTGTCTGGAGGGATCTGTGCACCAAAGTCCAAGGGAAGTAAGTCTGGTGATTATTGCCAGGTGACATTCATGGCCTTGCAGCTTTAGAGGTGTGAGTTTTCATACCTCCACATATGTGCCCTGGCCATGTGCTCCCTCCATATATGTCCCTCCATGAGTGGGCCTTGGACCCATGCATTTCTCAGTATATGCCCTTCTCTAGTTTCCCAAGTATATATATATATTTTTTTTTTCTCTCCCTGTTCATTACATATGCCTACTATTCCCACTGATTGTGTATTTGGACACCCCAGGCTTATGAGGGAAATATTTTATTGCTGAATTGTGACTAATAAAGGTAAACTAACTGCTAAGAAGTTGTGAGCAACAGATTTGTGTAAATGTAGTTCCTTAAATTACCTTGAACCTGGGGTAGACACATCTATAGGACCAATGTATAAGTTAATTGATACTTCAAGTACTACATGTAATGTTGGACATTATGTATTAGCTTGTTTATGATCACTTTACTAGACTGTGAGATTTCTAAGGCAACCAAAAGAGGTAGGAGGGCCTTTAATCTAAATCCTTTCTCCCCTTTTCCCTTCCAGACAGGGCGTTGCTGCCAGATGCAAAGTCTTCAGTGGGCACTGCTTCCGATGTTCAACATTGTTCCTCTGATCCCATTGCACTGCTAGGCACAGTCCCAATGTACACAAGATTGTGCTCCATCTTATTCTTATTCAGATGGAGCCCTTAGCTCCTGCCATTCTTTGTCATAGGAAAAATGAAACTTGCCAATTATTTTAAAGTCCTAAGATTTTATTTATTTATTTATTTATTTTTATTATTAAAAGCTTTTTATTTACAAAACATATGAATGATTTTTCTACATTGACCTTTGCAAAAACTTTATTTTTTGGTCCAAGCTTTTCCCCTCCTTCCCCCTACCTCCCACCCCTAGATGACAGGTAATCTAATAAATGCTAAATATGTTAAATTATATGACAAAGGGTCCTAAGATTTTAAACAGCTCTTTAGAAAGGAGTAACTTTAACCAGGATGCATCATACAATTTTCCTAAGTAAAATTCTTCCATGCTTCCCCCTTCCCAGTTGTTTGCCTGTTTCTGTGGGTCTTAGCTAGAAAAATCCACTTTCCAGAAGGATATTTCTTGCCAAAGTTCCAAACCTACTGTTACACAGAGCAGGACCATTTGCAATTAATTATCTATTTTCTATTTTGTTGGAATTCTATTTCTCAGTCACTGAAGCTTGGGTCTTCACTAGAAACCATCCCCTAGCTTAGACTTGTAACATCCACGTGACTTTTATGTTTAATTTCTGGCAAATAAACCAAACCTTTATAAACTTTTTACACAGCAGCTATTTCATTTCAATTCCACATTTAATACTCACTACATGCAAGGCACTGTATTTGACAATGGGAATATGAAGACAAAAGGAACAGCCATTTCTTGTCCTCATGGAGCTTACATTCTACTAGGGTGTGCATCTGCTATAGAGAAGTAAATTCTAGATAATCTGCATTCTGTCTGTTGAGCTGAATGCGCACTCACTCCCTGGTGCAATTGTGAGTTCTCGCAGGTTTCTCCTTCATACAGATATGCATCGGGCAGGTGTTGAAGAAAATTTTTGAACTGGTCCAGACTGTGGTGAGCCGTGTAAATTATATTTCTTTCTAGGCTTGTTGGAATGATTATCTGTCACATAATGTCCCGCTGTCCAGCTCAAGATGAAGGCCAGCCACGTTACAGGTGGCGCATGTGAAATACTGGGCTTGGAGAAATACAGGAGCATCACTTCGTCCCTGGCTCGGATCCTTAATCTCATTGCATCCTGGGATTTGCAGTCCGGTCCTCAAGTCTGTATCCCGAAAACGAAGGTGGAAACTACAACTCCCAGCAGCTCCCTTACCTAGGGCACCTTCCAAGCGCATCTTCTTCGCTGGAGGCCAAGAAAGGGACAGCGACCTAGGCAAACAGACTGACCAGAGGACCCGCCTTCCGGAGCCCAGCGGCGCTGCGTGATTGGCTGGAACCTCGGGGGTGGGGGAGGAGAAGGAGCACCGATGGCAGGAGGGGGGCGTGTCTGCGCCTGCGGTTCGGTGGTGGCGCGGCCGGGGCCGGCTCTGAGGTGAGGGTGCGGGACGCTGTGGCGGGCCCTTTTTCTCCCGGCTGTGGGCTTGCTGGTGTGTGGGACATCCCGAGGGCTGGGGGTCGGCCCCTTATGCCGGCTTGCCTCGGCGCGCGTCGCTGCGCCGTGCAATGCGGCGGGGATACGCCCCTCTCCTGCCCCCTGCGGGCGGGTCCGGCCTTGGCCGAGGATGGCGCGGAGCCTGGAGATGAGGATAGGGATGGGGACCTAAGGGCGAGCGCAGAAGTGCGTGCTAGGCAGGGACCCTAGGGGCAGGGCACAGGCACACGTCCATTTGCTCCCCTCCCTCCCTCCTATCCTACACAGGATCCTTGCGGTTGTACCCAATTTTTTGCACCCTCTGCCATGTCCAGCCTGAGTCTAGAAGCCCCCGTAGTCCCTGGCTCTGACTTTGTTGGATAGTCTGCGTCAGGAGGATCTGGCCGGCACAGTCCCGTATGTAAACAGAGCTCTGCAGATAGACCTGGTCCTGAAACTAGTAACTTGAAGTGACTGTAGCCCTTTTACTGATTGCCACCCCTCCCCCCCAATCTTTGCACATCTAGGGTTTTACTCCATGGCTCCCCGGATTTAGAGATGGGGGCAGGTCTATGGGGGGCCTTCATGTCCCTTGCCCTCTCCCTTTCCGTACCATGTAAAGGATAGGTTTGGTTTCTGGGGCTTTATCCTTTTAACATGGTACTACAGATGGAAGAGGGATGGTAATGGGCTGGGTCATAGGATAAAAGGGATTGAACTACAAAGTGTATCTGCTTGCAGGGAACCAGTTTAATCCTCTCACACACCTAAACGTTTTACTTGAACTATTTTGAATAACTGGCATTTGTCTATCTTCTGAACAGCAGAAGTAGCCTGTCTCGTGGACAGAGAGCTGACCTTGGAGCCAGGACAATCTGAGTTCAAATGTCTCTTCTGACACATATGGCTGTGTGATCCTAGGCTTAGTGCTTTAGGCAACTGTCTCAGCAATAAATTGCAAAGGTATTGATCTGCATTAGTAAAGGGAGTTTCCTGAAAGTGGATGAATGAAATCACAAATCCAGTTTCTCTCCCCTATTTTCTTGCACAGTTTATATAATTGTTTTATTTTATATTTTTACAACTCTGGGAGCTTGTTAGCAATTATTCATTTTTTTTAAATGAATGAAACAACTGAGATTCAGAGAAGTAAGTGGTTTACTCAGAGTTATAAAGCAAAATGCAGGATTCCAACCAAGCAGGGCTATTTCTGCTGCATGATACACACAAGAAGACCATAAGGCCTCAGAGGAGTGGTTAGGCAGCATGTCAGATGACTTCAGAGGTCCTTTTTGGTTCAAAACATATTGTTTCTACAGTCACTGGCCCTTTAAATTAGATGCTTTTCAATGATTAAAAAAAACTTTGCTAAGATAAGAGTAATTTTTCTGTCACCTTTTAAAAAATTTTGACAGGGATCACAGGCAACTTCTTTAGTAGCAGCAGCAAAAGCTGTAGCTGTGGCTATAGCAGAAATGGAGATGCAATCCTATTACACGAAGCTCTTGGGAGAGCTGAATGAACAACGCAAGAGGGACTTCTTCTGTGACTGTAGCATCATCGTGGAAGGACGGATCTTCAAAGCCCATCGGAACATTCTCTTTGCCAACAGCGGATACTTTCGAGCTTTGCTGATCCACTATATTCAGGACAGTGGACGGCATAGCACAGCCTCTTTGGATATTGTTACTTCTGAGGCCTTCTCTACTATTCTGGATTTCCTCTATTCTGGGAAATTGGATCTGTGTGGGGAAAATGTCATTGAGGTCATGTCAGCTGCCAGCTATCTGCAGATGACAGATGTAGTGAACTTCTGTAAGACTTATATCCGCTCCTCACTTGACATCTGCCGGAAGATGGAGAAGGAAGCTGCGGCAGCAGTGGCCGCTGCAGCGGCTGCTGCAGCTGCTCACCAGACTGATGGTGGGAATTCTGCATCTGGCCGGGAGATGACTTCTTGTGGTCCCAAAAGCCAATGCCCCATCTTGGTGCCCCTGCCAGAAGAAAGAGAAGAAGTTGGAGACTGTTCCAAAGATGCTCCTTGTGAGGATTGTACCAGCTGTCACCCATTGGAATTAGTGGTGAAATGTCCTCCCACTAGTGATTCTGTGGATGACTTCCCTTCTCTGCCCAAAGGGACTGAGCCCAAAGTGGAATTTGACTCTGATGAAGTGGAGGTTGAAGTTGAAGTTGGTGACCGGCTGCAGCAGTACTCAGCCCCATTGGCCCTGGAACCCTTGGAGGGGGGTCTGCCTGGGAGCCAGGCCTTAGATCTGGCCTGTAATAATTACCACATGAAGCAGTTTTTGGAGGCCCTCTTGCGCAATAGTACAACCCAGAGCAAAGAGGACGCTGCTCACATTTCTCGAGGTTTTGAGAGTAGACCAGAAGATGCAGGAGTGGCCATGAGCTCTGTGATGGACATCCCAAGTGACTGGTATGGAGAAGATGCAGGTGAGATTATCATCTACTTCTGAAAGTCTTTACCATCTCTACCTCTCATTTGGCATTTACTGCACTTATCCATGTATTTATCATCATCCACAAACATTTACTGAGTACCTGTGAGAGTCTTAGAGTCATAGGTTCAATTTATAAATATTTATTGAGTGTCTGCTAAGTGCAAGGCACTGTGATATGCACTGGAGATACAGAGATAAAAATGAACTAGTCCTTACCCTCAAAGAGCTTACCTTCTAGTAGGTAGAAGCAACAAGTATACAGATAAGTAAACATTAGGAGTGACAGAAGTAACAGTTCAGGATTATTAAAAGCTGGAAAGGGCCTTAAAGATAATTTAATCCAATCTTTTCATTTGATAGCTGAAGAAAGTAAATTGAGTCTTTGTGAGGCGAAGTAACTTACTTAAAGGTCATTGAGTTAATGCTAACATTTTAAAAAATATTTTACTTATTTCATTAAATATTTCCCAATTAAGTATAAAAACATTTTTATAATCATTCTTAAAAAAATTTGAGTTCCAAGTTCTCTCCCTTTTACCCATCCCTTCTCCCTCCTTGAGAAGGCAAGCAATTTGATAGTGATTATACATATGAAGTCATGCAAAATATAAATTTATTTTAGCCATATTGCAAAGGAAAACATAAAATAAAACAATGAAAATAAAGGGAATAAAAACAGGTTTCAGTTTGCGTTTAGATTCATCAGTTTTCTTTCTGCTCACTTCACTTTGCATCAGTTCATATCATGGTTTTTCTGAAATCATTTTGCTTGTCATTTCTTGTAGTACAATAGTCTTCCATCATAATCATACTACAACTTGTTCATCCATTCCCCAATTGTTGGGAATCCCCTAAATTTCCATTTCTTTGCTACCATCTTATTCTTGCCATCCATTGAGTGCCATCCATTGGGATTACTGCAGTAACTTTCAAACAGGTAAGATTATTGATGCTTTTCAGTTCATCCTAAACATACTGTCAGATACATGCATTGATCTGATGATAAGAACACTGAACCATTATACATCTAGAGCTAGGAGGGACCTTAGAGGTCATTTCATCCAACCCCTTCATGTTACAATCAATCAATAAACATTTATTGTTTACTATGTGCTAGCCATTGAGCTAAATCCTGGGGCTATAAAAAGAGTCTTTGCCTTCAAGGAGCTTATAATCTAATTAGGAGACAACATGCAAACAAATTATACAAAGCAAGCTATATATAGGATAAATAGGAAATAATAGAGTAAAAAGCACTAGAATTAAATTGGATTGTAAAAGGCTTCCTGTAAAATGTGGAATTTTAGTTGGGTCTTAAAGTCAGTAGTTGGAGCAGAGGAAGGAGAGCATTTCAGCATGAGAGATAGCCAGAGAAAATGCCTGGAGGCAAGAGAAAAAATTCCATATTTTGTTTATGGAACAGCCAGGAAACCATGTCACTAGATCAAAGAGATTATTGGAAGATATAACATGAGGGAGATAGGTTATAAAAATAGGACTTTAAATACCAAACAGAGCATTTAGTATTTGATTGTGGAGACAATCGAAAGCCACTGAAGTTTACTGAGTGTGTGTGTGTGTGTGTGTGTGTGTGTGTGTGAGTGTGAGAGATAGCAAGTGAGAGACATGATTGTACTTGTACTTTAGGAAAATAATTCTAACGACTGAGTGGAAGAGTGGATTGAAGTGAAGAGAGACTAGAGGCAGGAAGTGATGAGGGCCTGCACTAGAATGGTGGCTATGTCATCTCAAAGATGTTCCAAAGGTGAAATTGACAGAACTTGGCAATAGCTTGGATATGGGGAGGTTTAAGAGAATGAGGAGTCTAGGATGATTTCTAGGTTGTGAGCCTAAGGGACTGAAAGGATGGTCTTGCCTTCTATAGGAATAGGAAAGCTGGAGGAAGGGTTGGGGGGGAAAGTTAATAAATTTTATTTTGTGAATATTGAGTTTAAGATGTCCACTGAACATTCATTTGAACATGTCTAAAAGGTAGATGGATGTGCAAGATAAAATGTCAGCAAAAAGGCTGGGGCAGGATAAGTAGATTTGAGAATCATCAGTATAGACAAGGTAGTTAAATCCAAAACATTTAGAATGTTTTTACAAATTTGCATGTCATAACACAGTGTTTGATAAAGTAGAAAACTTAAATTATTTAGGGAAAAATTTTCTATTAAACTGGAGAAGTGGAGAAACTAGAAAGTAGTCTGACAGAAATTGAGCTTAAATCAATATTTTATATCACATGCCACAATAAATTCTAAATAGATATGTAACCTTAATACTAAAAATTATAGTATGAAAATTGAAAGATCAACAGATTGTCTTCTTCACAGCTGTGGGTAGGAGATTTTTTTTAACCCTTAACCCCCCCAAAAGACAAAAAGCAATCTGATATAGGTTAAATATGTGCAGTCCTTTTAAACATATTTAGGAGATACATTCTTTTTTTAATTTTTATTTTTATTAAAGCTTTTTATTTGCAAAACATATGTATGAGTAATTTTTCAATATTGAAAGCTTTCTGTTACAAATTTTTCTCCCGTAGTCCCCACCCCTCACCTATGTAAGGCCCAGGGCTTGTAGCCAGCAGGAATGCACGAGACCATCTGGGGGCCGAATGGCTGAGCACAGGGTGTGACATAACACTGCTGATATGGCAGTACTGATACAGCAGAACACCGCAGGACGGAGGACCATAGAGCCTAAGTCACGTGATAGATGTTTGAGAATCTCACTTGGCTGTCTGGAGCAGAGATCACCAGCCTCTGACTCGCTGTATCTGTTTCCATAGTATCATCACTAATAGATGCACGATGGTGAAAAGGAGTCAAGGGACGTTTCTGTGGCTTTTCACTTTTTTCTTGCTTCTCATTGGCTTTGTGCTTGGTAGCCACTTGTAACGACCTGCGTTAAGATTAAGCTAAAGGGTAGGATAAACTTACCTCAACAGGCATCGGACGTCTCCGGCTCCCAGCCTCCACTGAGAGAAACTTCACAAATCACAGACACAGAGATAAACTTATCTTACTTCATTGAGTTCTGCACTTACATTGTCTCTTAGGCTATGCTAATGGCGGTCTGGTCTCTTCTTCCTCAGCAGTCCCCCTTTATATTCTCTTTGTCCTTCCCCGCCTATGCCACAGCGAACCAATCATGTCCCATCCCGAAGGTCTCCGGTCTAAGCTGGCCTGCTATGATAGGACGCTGGCCTGCGAGCTGTGTGCAGCGCCTGCAGATCGTGTGCAATATGCAAAACATCTATCACGTGACTTAGGTTCTATGGTCCTCTGTCCCTGCGGTGTTCTGCTGTATCAGCACTGCCATATCAGCAGTGTTATGTCACACCCTGTGCTCAGCCATTTGGCCCCCAGATGGTCGCGTGCATTCCTGCTGGCTACAAGCCCTGGGCCTTACACCCTAGATGGCAGAAAGTCTACTACATATTAATTTTGTTAAAATACTTGACAAATTGAATATGTGTATACATATTTTTACAGTTATCTTGCTGTGCAAGAAAAGTCGGATCTACAAGAAAAAAAATCTGAGAAGGGAAACATAATGCAAGCCAATATCAATAGAGAGCATGAAGATGTTATGTTGTGGTCCACATTCATATCCCTATCTCTGGGTGTATATGACTTTCTTCATCACTGAACAATTGGAACTGTTTTGAAACATTTCATTGTTGAGGAGAGCCATGTCCATCAGAATTAGTCATCATATAGTATTGTTGTTGCCCTGTATAATGATCTCCTGGTTCTGCTCATTTCACTCAGCATCAGTTCAAGCAAGTCTATAGAAGATACATTCTTAACCAAACAAAAATTAAAATGAAATTTTGATTACTTGAAACTGAAAAGCTTCTGTAAGACAAATACATTTAACTGATGCATTTAGGATAAGAAAGGAAGTGATCAAATGGAAAAAAAAAAACCTTTTTAGACAATTGATGCATTTAGGATAAAAAGGGAAGTTGTCAAATGGGAAAAAAAGCTTTTTAAACATATTTCTTCTAAACATAATTTGTATGTTTACACATAGGACCCTGGGCAAGTCCTATGTGACCCTGGGCAAGTCACTTAAGCCCAATTGCCTCAGCCAAAAAAAAAAAATATTTATTTTATAAGGATTTGATATCTGAAATATCTAACAATGAATAATTACAAACACACACACACATATATGACTAGTAGAGATTCCATAGTAGGTAAATAGCTAAAGAATATGAACAGTTTTCAAAAGAAAAACTTCAAAGAATTCATGAACACATAAAAAAAAAATCTTCAAGTCACTAATACTAAAAGAAATGTAAATCAAAACAACCCTGAGGTTTAATTACATATCCTGCATATGGACAGAAATGACAATAAATGGCAACAATGTCAGAGGGATTGTGGAGAGATAAATGCACTAATACATTGTTGGTGGATCTGTGAAATTTTGGAAAGCAATTTGGAATTATGCAAATAAAGTGATTAAAATAAAAAAAAAGACCCTGTTGTGGTTCTCTATTGCCTCCTGAGTCAAGTTCAAATTCCTTAGTTTGAACTTAATTTCAATTTAGCATTCATAGGCTTATAGATTTAGAGCTGGCAGGGTCCTCAGAACCTTATACAGGACCTCTAGCCTGACCCCCTAATTTTACAGATGAGGAAACAGACCCCAAATGCTTATGTTGGTTTGCTCAAGAGCATGCATATAGTGACAGAAGCAGGTTTTGAATTCATGCCCTCTGACTTGAAAGCCAGTGGTTTTTTTTTTTTCACTCTTATGTGTTCTATCCTATTTCTTCAGGCTTATATATTTTTCTCTGTGTGTAATACAGTATATTTCCTTTATGTATTTACACAGCAGTATATTACTGCTTATGTCTGTCATTTTCTATGCCACTGTCTCTGTGCCTTTGCTCATGTGGTTTCCTATGCTGAGAATGTCCTTCTTTTGAATCTCACTCTTTGAAACCCTATCTTTTAAAGTCCAACTCAGATTCTTGCACCTCAGTAAAGCCTCTCTTGATGTCCTCCACTCCTAAATCTGCTGATTAATAATGACCTTTTCCTCCTCATACCTCACATGAAATTTTATACATACATATCTCATAAGTTGCTTCTTAATTTGTATGTTTTACATTAAAGTTCTCTGAGGATTCACTGAGACATGGAGGTGAACCCTGGATTAACAAAGACTGTGCTAGCCAATGCACAAGCTGTGGTTGGCTCTACCTTGAAAGCTGGGAAGGTTTTGATTAGGAACCTGATCATGGGCCATTGTTTGTTATCTGAGGGTCCACCTAGTTAATGTGACAGCAGCTTATTCCCAAATAGTTAGCCTCCATAGGTGATAGATCTTTTCAGCCATGGCCTGCATCTATCAAAGTTTGTAAGAGTTATAATCAGTAATGGTTCAAAGAATATCCATACCAATGAAATCATAAATCCCACAAGTGTCTCTGAAGTATTTATGACGTATTAGTCTGTAAGATCCATGAAGGCAAGAGTTGTGCCTTATCAGAATTTTGTACATTCCCCAGAATTTACATGGAGTGCTTCACATAGCAGTTGCTGCATAAATGTTTGTGGAACTTGAGTCATTATAACACTCTCTTTACATGCCCCCAAGCTAGATCATGCCCTTCATACAAGCAGGGACTGTGTGTTCCCCTAGCAGACAACAATAAAAGGTTGATTGATGGTTCTTCCCATTTGAGGGAGTTTCTGAACTTTGCCGGTTTCTTTAAGGTCATAACTTATGTCATTTAGTGGGGTTGGAAACATTTCTGATATGGCATTTGTAAACTTTGTCAGGTCATTTCCTGTGAGTGCAAGAGAAGTGGGTGAGCACTGTCTCCCCACTGTTAGAGCCACTGAAAACTTGAATCATCCAGTCCAGCCTCTTCATTTTTTTTATGGATGTAAAGAGTAAGGTCCAGAGAAGGGAAGACACTTTTCCAGGATCACACTCCAAGTTAGCAGGGGCATTAGGTCTCTCTTACTGCTAGTCTGATGCTCTTCCTATTGCACCAGGCTGAATCTGATCTTGTAATCATCTGAATAGTGAAGAGTCCCTTTGGTCTTACAGCCTGTAGACCAGGAACTAAATGAAACCCATTTCTGAATTGGTGAAGACTATAGAGAAGGAACTCTACCCAGGAGGACATATTTATTGTAACACTGAAAAAAGAGGCAGCCTGGCATAGTGGCTAGAGAACTGGCTTTGAGGCTAGGCACACTTGCCTTTAAGGCTTGCCTTATGGCCTGTGTGGCCCTGGACAGATCACTTAGTATTCTAGAAAGTTGTCCAAGGCATTAAATTGCAGAAAAGGTGTCAACCAGTGTCTGTAGAAGAAATTTCCTCATTTTGGAGTTGCCTATAGTGGTGAAATCACAGGTCTAGTTCTCAGGCTCTGCTTAAGAAAGAATGCCATGATACTGACCAAAGCTATTTTGTATATTCTAAAGCTAGAAGGAACCCTAGCTATCATTTAGTCTAAGGGTTCATGAAACCACAGAGTCCATAGATGAGAGGTCTATGAATTTAGATGGAAAAAAAAATCACATCTTTATTTTAAGATAATTGATTTCCTTTATAATTACCTGGGGTTTTTTTTGGATTTAAAAAGATGATTCTCACAATATTTTTTACACAGTACTTAAAGCACTAAACAAAATGCTTTACTTATGCCATCCCATTTGATTTTTATAACAACCGTATGAGGCAGGTGCTATTATTATACAAATTTTACAGATGAAATTATGAATGTAGATATCTGCTTTGCTTAAAATATGATTATTGTATAAGGGACTTTATGAAGTCCTAAGTACAACAGTCCCTTCCCTCATAATTCGGACAATGTTAGCAACTGAATAAGTAGAACAACTATGATTTTTTTTAAAAATGATTTTTAGGAGTATGTAAGTTTCACTAGCCTGCCAAAGGGATCCATGACCTAAAAAAGATTTAAAATTCCTGATTTTAGTTCAGTCTCTTCATTTTGCAGATGAGGAAACTAAGGTGAGAAGAGTCCTTCCTTTAGCCAAGATCCCACCATTAGTAAGTAGCAGAATCAGCATTTGAACCCTGAAGTCTTATGAATTCAGATCCAGCCCTCTTTCTACTCTCTCCTGGGTATCCCCAGCTTCAATTCTGATCTTGGTCATCAGGGAGCCTGGAGTCAGCAGCAACCTTGAGGCATTAGGAAGGAAGTAACTGTTTTTGGCAGAAATATAATGTGTGAATTTGCCCAACTAGCCATCTGTTACCTTTTTTAAAAAGCCAGGACAGCTAAACCAGGGGATGAAGTTGACTGTCACAGATCATATCCCGAAGCCCTCACTAGCCCTTCTTTGAGGTTATCGGTGGACAGCAGATCAAAGCAGGGAGATTTACAGATTTGCTCTGTGTTCAAGGTCAGAATCATTCGGGAAGGAGAGAATATATGCCAGGAGACTTAACCTTCAAGTATCAAACATACAACTAAATGATCTGATGGAATAGAATGTGGAACTTGAAGTCAGGAAGGCCTGAGTTTGAATCCTGTCTCAGAAATATACTAGATGTTTTCTAGCTCCTGATATGTGTTGTTTTCTTCCATCAGAATTTTAATGCTTTGAGGGCAAATAGTTCCAGGCTAGGCTTGCTTATAATTTGTATTACTTTTGCTTAGGGCCTTACCTGACACATAATCAGTACTTAATAAATGCTTATCCTTCTCTCTAGCTATGTGATTCTAAATGTGTCATTTAATGTAATTTTAGCATTGTTTCCTTATCTATAAAATAGGGATAATACTAGTGCCAATCTCATAGGATTATTGTAAGGATTGAAATGAAATATGTAAAGTACTTTGCAAACTTCAAAATGATATATAAATGTTACTCTTAGTAAGTGGTTAAGGCAGATCTCCTGGTTATTATTCTAGAATTCTTTCTACTCTACCACACTTCCTGTCATGACTGAGGGTTGTGACTTCTGGGGTATGTTTTATTAGTATGTGTTATAAGGGAAAGAACCTTGGACTATCTAAATTCTAATTCTGGCTCTGTCACTAATTTGCCCTATGACCTGGGGAAGTAATAAACATAACATCTTCTAAACTAAATTGACAAATGTGATTTTTTTTATGTCACTGAAACAATATGACACTCCTCCAAGAATTTTGAAGAACTCAAAACGCAGATTTTGGCTGTCAATTAAAATAGGTAGTTTTATATTATATTTATTGGAAAACAACTAAAAGTTTGGGACATTGACAAAGGCAAGGGATACAAAAGAGAAGCACTGATTTGGAAAGAAGACAACTGCTTAAGGAGGTAGTAGTTGAAAATGGGATTCAGACTTCTAGACCATGGTTTAAACTCTAGGAATGACAGAATTTTGGCCCTGGATGGAATACACCTAACAAAGAAAGGTAAGACAATATTTGTCCGAAGTCTTGCAAATCTAATGAAAAACTCTTTAAAACCAGGGGAAGGAGAAAATGGTTTTGTGTTTATCTACCAACCTAGAAAGTGACTACAATGAAGGAATACCAATAACAGTTGAGATACCCAGAAGTTCACAGCATTAAAAATCAGAGAAAGGAGCCGGTAATAAAAAACGTGACTTCCACTGTGTAAACATAAATGTCCAAAATTTAGCCAGTGAGTAAGAGAAACTGGAGCTTATAATGTGTGTGTGTGTGACCAAATTTAACTTCGAATTTATTGGTGATTATTGTGATCAAATTCATCTTTGTAGTATAGCTCTAGATGGGCATACCTAATTCAGAAGACAGGACAAGCTTTGCACATGATACTGCTGGGAGCCAAACTTTGGCCTACTGGACACTGACTCAAACTACTATTGCTTCCATCAGTGTTTCCGGCCCAGTCATCTATGTCCATGGTCAATCTCATTGTATACTTCAATTTTCAGTTGATAGTGAGTCCCTTAATTGAGTTACTTTCTAGCTCTTTGCAGATAAGTTTCTAAAGACAGAAAAATTTCATACTCTGAGCACTGAATAGAAGAAATTTTGTTACAAGATATTCTATTTTTCCTGAACACACACAGGTCCTGGCACCTTGTCCATGGCAAATGCTGGGCCCAACACAAATGGCTCCCTTTTGTGGAAGCCATGGAGTGCTTTGAATCCTAGGATGGCAAAACTAATGAGAAGACCATCACAGCTAATAGTGGACAAATCTCATACATTTTAAAATTTTGTTTTTGTTTTGTCTTAAATGCCAAACTACACTTCCCCTGTATTAGGGAAAGCAACCCTCTTCCACTACCATTTATTCTCAAACCCTACAATCCTTATGATCTCCCTTCCTACAGATCTCTTTGGGTTCCATTCCCCTCCTTTTTCTACAAATCTGATTAATTTATAGAGTTCATGTTATGATTGTTAACTAAAAACCACACTATTAAAAATCTCATAGAAATAGGGTAGGTGGAAGAAGTGCTAATAATGCTAATTATATGGTAAAAATTATATAGATAAAAGTCATATGAGTAAATCTTGGAATTTGAAGGAGAAAGCAAGGTAAGAACCATTTGGATAAAGCCCAGTGGTGGAAAAACAGAAATGATTTTGCTTTTTGAGTATACCACAGACCAGTCAGTCAATTAGCATTTATTATTTACATTAATACACCATTTAGGTGTTCATGAACTCGAATTCCCTAATTTGATCACAATCTTTTGGCCTTACACTTCTTCCTCTGCCTTTCAATACCAAACCCTGCTTTTTGTCTATATCATGATCTCTAATCCTTGACCCCCCCAGTGCTCTCAATTAGCAATCACCACTTCATCTTACACATACCCATTAGCTGCACTCCTCTCCCAACTTGATCTCTTGGTAGCTCTGCTGAACCTCAGGCTTGGATTCCTTCCATCATCTGATGCTACCTTTGCCTCTGTACAAAGAGGGAGAAAATTTAGAAACCCTTCTGATTGGTCCCACTGCAAATTTATTGTATAATCTCAACTGGGCCCTCACTGCTGCTATACTCACTAAGCCCCTCTTCAACAGCACTTCTTTCAAACTTTTGCAGTCCTTTTCAAACCTCCCATGGCCTCTCAGCACTCACCTTCTCTTCTGAGAGCATTGTTTTATATTTTACTGAAAAAAATTGAGGCTATTTGCCATTAATTCCCTCTTTTTCTCATGTCATTCAGATAACTTCTGCCATTGTCTCCTCCTTTACTTCTGTCTCACCATGATAAAGTGACCCTTCTCCTCGCCAAAGCAGCATGCACAAGGAATTCCATTCCATTGCATCTTCTCCAGAAGACCGCCCCCTCTTGTCTCCACTCTTTGACTTCTCTGCGTTCTCTCCCTGTCTGCTGATTGCTTCCCTGCTGCCTGCAAACATGTACATTATGTCCTCCCTCCTCAAAAAAACCCTCATTTGAATTATCCCTCCCCACTAGCTATTGTCCCATATCTCTCCTCCCTTTTATGGCTGACCTCCTTTAGAAGGCTGTCTACAAACAAGTGTCTGCCTTTTTTTTTTTCTTACACTCCTTTTAACTCTCTATTTAACTGAAATTTCTTTCATCAAAGTTACCAGTGAACTTTAAATTGCCTAATCTAACAGTTTTTTTTTTCAGTCTTTGCCCTTCTTGGCCTCTGGCACTGCTCTTCTTGACACCTTCTCTCTGCGTTTTCAGGACACTACTTTCTTCTGCTTCACATCCTGTCTTGATTCTCTTGTCTCTTTTGCTGTATCTAGATCACTCCTAATAATGGTTATCCCCAAGGATATACCCTGGGCCCTGTTCTCTTATCCTTCTGAACTATTTCTCTTGGTGAGCTCCTCAGTTTTTAAGGATTCAAATGACCATCTCTAAACTGATGGTTCTCAAATCAATTTATCCAGTCCTAATCTCTCTGTTGATCTCCAGCTGCCTGCTAGGTATCCCAAATTAGATGTTAGACATAGACTCAACATGTCTAAAACTGAACTCATCTTTCTTTTTTCTTGATTTAATTTTCAATGATAAATTTTCTTCTCTTATCCATTGAGAAGGCAAGAAAAGCAAAGCTCATTACAACTCTGATGTCATGCAAAAAAAAAATCCTGCATTACCTTAAACCTGCCTTTCCCTCTCCCCAAGTATTCTTCTATCCAATGATACTATAGTTCTTGCTGTTCCTCAAAAAAGGCATTTCATCTTGAGATTTAAGGCATTTTCACTGGTTGTCCTCAATGCCTGAAATGCTTTTCTGCTCATCTCTATCTATTGATTTCTCTTGATGAAAAGTCCCCACTAAAATCCCACATTTACAAAAAGCCTTTCCCAATCCCTCTTAATTTTAGTGCCTTCCCTTTGTTGATTATTTCTTATTTATCCTATAATTTAGCTTGATTGTACATAGTTTTTTTACATGTTGTCTCCCACATTTGATTTTTAATTCAAGGGCAAGAACTGTATTTTGCCTTTCTTTGTACCCCCAGTCCTTAGCCATATAATAGATGTCAATAAACAATAAACATTTATTAAATGCTTATTACCATTAATTCCCTCTGAAGCACTCTGTTCTTCTTTTACAAAGCTCAAATTCTTAAGAATTTTTTCCATATATCAAACCTTACCCATGCAACTTCACCCATTGCTGCTGTTTCTGTCCTTTGTAGCCAAGTAGAACAAGTTTAATCCATTTTCTAAGTAAGAGATTGTTAAACAAATGAAGACACCTGTAACTTCTCCTCTAAGCCTTCTCAGTTAATAAAGTATCTACTAGAACTAAGAAAGAGTAGTGTCCTGAAAACCTAAAGAAAAGAAGGTGTCAAGAAGAAGAGGGTGATCATCCATGGCAGAGATTACAGAGAGGCCAAGAAGGGCAAAGAGAAAAAAGGAGCCATTAGACTGGGTAATTTAAAGATCATTGGTAATTTTGAAGGAGCAATTTCAATTAAATAGACCACAGAGGAGAGGAAAAAAAGTGGATGGTCGTAAGCCGCAAAAGGGAGGTGAGATATGGGACAAAAGCAAATGGGAAAGGATGGTTCAAATGAGGGTTTTTGAGGAGGAAGAACATATGTGCAAGTTTGCAGGCAATAGGGAAGCAACCAGCAGACAGGGAGAAAATGAAGAGAAATCAAAGAATGGAGACGAGAGGGATCGGTCTTCTGGGAGAAGATGTGATAGAATGGAATTCCTTGTGAATGTAGAGGAGTTTGCCTTGGAAAGGAGAAGAACTACCTCAGCAGTGAAGGAGGAGACAGTGGTGGAAGGTATCAAGGTATTGGGGTGATGCAAGTTGATGAAGGAGAGATGATAATAATGTTATAATTATAATAATGAAAAAGGAGCTCTCAACAGAACTCAGTTTTTTTTCAGTAAAACATGACACATGGTTCTCAGCTGAGAGTGAGAGGTGGGAGCCCTAAGAAGTTGAGAGAGGATAAAAAGGTTTGGAGTAAATTTGGGAGGTGTGAGAGAATTGTTTTGCTGCAGTGAGGGTCCAGTCTTCATCCCAGTCACACCATGGGCACTCACCATCTTGCCAGTGTCCTCCTATGTGTTGAACACTATCTCCAGATGTCATGTGACCTAAGCCTTGCAGAGGTGAGCAGAAGTCTTCCCTCTCACATTCAAGGTTTCTTTTTGTATAGCAAAAGTGGTTTGCTTTTTGGACTTCCATTTCATCCTGTGGACTAGCAGTGAACTTGCAGTTCATTAGAACTTTTTAGTTCAAATGAGCTACTATCTGTCATGCTCTCTAGCTTCAAATCTGTGGAGTTTTTCTTTTAACCTAAATGTAAGATTTTATATTTATCTTTATTAAGTTTTACCTTATTTACTTTCAAATCCATTAAGGTCTTTTTAGATTCTAATTCTTGTATGTACTGTGTAGTCAGAGATTATGATGCATACACAGATAACTTTAATAAACACAAATTTAGCTGGGACCATGGTACATTGGAAAGCGAAGTAAATGTGGTATCAGAAGATAGGTTTGAATCCCTTCTTTCACTTGCTAACTTTGTGTCCTTTCTCATCTCTAAAATATAAATTAGACTAGATAATGTCGACTCTAAAATCATGTTCCTAAATATATTAACATAAAATATTGTTATAAAGGGATCCAAGGTAGAAAATACTGTATTACACATTTCTGTATCATTTCAAGATTTACAATATATTTTTCTTACAAGGCTGATTAATAAAGGTGGTACTTTCATCTTACTTCTGAGGAAACTGAGGTACAGATAGATTTAATGCTTTGCCTATGGTAACACAGCTAATCATGTCAGAAGCTAATTTTAAACCCAAGTTTTCCTGATTCAGTCTAGTGTTTTTCCTACAATACCACCCCTGAATTAACATTACCACATCCATGTCTGTTTTTAAGCTGATCTGGAAACAGCATAGTAAAATGATGTTTCCTTTTGAATTTGTAGAAATTGTATAAATCAGTATATCTTTTTAATAGATTATGTTTACATAGAAGTATATTCTAGAGACCATATGGTCTGGCCAGAGCAGTCTTCTTGCTGTTCCTTCCTTATGATACTTCATGTCCCATATCCATGCCTTTACAATAACAATTCCCTCATGCCTGGAATGCTCTCCCTCCTCACTTCTACCTCTTCAACTCAACTTGAGCACTACTTTCTACCTGCAACCTTTCCTAGTTTCCCCAACTGCTAATGTCCTGTTTTCAAACTACCTTGTGTTTCTTTCTATCTATCTATCTATCTATCTATCTATCTATCTATCTATCTATCTATCTATCTA